>JAMZDL010000063.1:0-164669 GCA_027579765.1 Candolleomyces efflorescens
AGGCCCCAACGTGTACCTTTGCTTTTTGGCTTTGCAACATGTACCCGCTGTGTTCCGGAAACATGTACATCACTCTTCCAACATGTCCACCTTTCAGAGTGTCCAGTGCCCAAAACATGTCCCATAAATCACTGATTTTCCACCTGACTTTCTTTACGCTATTTACGCCATAGGGATATCGATAATATATGAGGGATGAGTGGCAGGCACTGCGGCCGGCCAGCTCGAACAGCTGATTACTACTAATACATGTTACAAATTGTCAGGAATCTAGTGAGGACTTGTGGAATTGACCAGAACGAGACTGAGGAAGGACGATACATTGACAGAGGTAGGGCTTATATATGATACCATAGGAGATGGACAAAGGGAGGTTGGCAATGAAGAGAGAAAAGGAGGCGAATGATGAAGAAGGGACTCGATAACGATAAGGAGAGGAAAGGAGGCAAACACTGAGGAGTAGGGATGACGAGAGTCGATGACGAGGAATAAGGGTGACGAGAGGCGATATCGTAATGTCAAAAGCGGCGCTATCTAGACATACTTACGAAATTCAAACTGAAAGGGGTGCCTAAACTGACTGCACACTGAAGGTACTATAACTACAGGACGAGGTCCAAGGGAATGTGAGTTGAAGAGCCAAAGTGGATCAGGTGCCAATGCTGAAAATCTTTGCGTCCTCGCCATGGAACGTTGGTTGCTGATCCCGTCTCAAAGGGCTAATTGCTTCGATCAGACCAGAACAGGTCAAGCCGCCTGCCCTCCCAGAGCGCAAAACTTTCATAATCGCTGAAGTAAACGACCCGCGCTTGTCCTCCTCCCAAGCGAGCTGCGTATCTTGGCAGGCAGTCAATACAGCAGGGCGATAAATATCGATCATATCGTCACTCCAAACTGGAGAGCGAACTGATATATCGCAAGGACTGCGACGTGGGTGGTTATCGGCCTCCGCGAACATTCTCTCTACGACTCCTTGATCAACGAGGGGCGCCATGCCGCGGAAGCGCCGATCGTATCCACTCAAGTCGCCATCACCCATCCCTCGGGGTCGTCCTTCGAGGTGGCAACAGTCAAGGACAACCGTGATATTGGCTTTGGTCCGATTGTGGATATCCGAGAGAATGAGAAGCAATTCTCGGTCCGATATGTCGGGGGTGCCGCTTCCGGAGGGAAGACCACGGTCAACAGGGCAAATTGCCTCTATTGGTTCGGGTCGCAGACTTAAGTCCTCTCCGAAGGAATAGCTCTTCGCGTTGAACCTCGATCCGTGACCGGAAAACGCGAAGAGAATGTGGTCCCCTTCCTTGATGTAGGGGTTATCTCGGAGGTCGTATAGAGCTGTGACCATGTCGCTCCTGGTGGCATTGTGGATGATGGTGATATGGCTGTTCGGTACCCCAAGGAAGTTAGTGAGATAAGATTGCCATGCGAGGGTGTCGTTCACGGCACCCTGGAGCGGGGACTGGGGATAATTGTCGTTGCCGATTAAAAGTGCCCAATGACGTTGACCAACTTGAGCATCTGGGGGATTGGGAGGACGGTCCGAGCGGTAGCCGAGATCGTTGTTGCAAAGGCTATTGAGCACTGATAGCCTCCGCGCCGCCCCCTCCTCTCCACTTTGAGCACGTACCTGACATTCGAGCAGCAGGCGTTTATGGTCGAACGCGCCTTGCAACTCGAAAAAGTCCCAGGTTTCCCGTTCAAAATCCACCAACAACGCCTGTAGCTCCTGGGATATCCCTTCAAATATAGGTTTACCAGAGATGTTAGGCCGAACATCGGTCGCGAACTTTGAACCAGGCAGGTTGGCGTTTAACCCTTGAGACGCATAAAAGCCTTCCAAGGCGGAAAGCGACAGGGCGTAGGACTTGGTGGCCGAATGATTTGAGAGTGTCCAAAGGTCGATAACGGCTTCAGCGTCCTTGAAAAGCATTAGCTACTCCGCTGCAGTGGAGTGCGGGTGAACAGTTACCTCGAGAGTTGGCTTTTGCTTCGGGGTCTGCGTCATAGGGATGGAAAGGGACAGTGACAAACAAAGATGGTCGATGTGTCGCTTTCGACTTACTTTTATACGGACGCATAGCATCAGCACTGCAGGCTCCAACGAGTCCAGCACAGCCGTCACTGATTGGGACTTTGGGAATGCCCTTGGCTCTCACATTGGCTGTCGATCGCTCAGAATATGAAAGGTCTGCTGCGAGAACGACTGGTGTATAGAAAATCAAATGATTATCAACTGCTATGAAGATTTTCGCAGCACGTGGCGTCCTACTTTAAGGAAATGAGATTCGATGCACACACCACCGCGGTTGCGTGCCTTTGAGGCTGTAAATGCTTGAACTGCTTTTCGACAGCTATGTAATGGTGTGCGAAACGGAATGCATTTTTCTTCATATATTTCTAGCGCTCAACAGGTGAACAATTTTCAAAGTATTGTATCAGCGGTATGCTTACGCTTACCCACTTGCGAAGTGGGCCGATGCTGAAGCACGGCGGGTCCTGCGCGTGTGAGACATACTGAAAAGAGCCGCGGAGCTTAAACCTCACGATCACGACGAAAGCTTCAGCAAACTTGCCTGGGTACCCTCAAAGGTGCGTGCACGGTAGTGCATTGCTTCAGTACATAAACGATCAAGCAACAGCACTCATCGGAATACGCCCTGTTCCTCGTTGCCACAGCCCTCTTGCGGCAATGCTTGGGTGTGTGGGGAAATGCTTTTCGGCTTTTCAACAAGCTGTGTCTTGTGATTACGGATGCGAGCCCTGAAGGCCTGAATGGGCGTTCTGATTGCAACGAGCTGTGAGAGCTCTGCATTTGTTGGAAGGATCCTGCAGTTGATGCTCGCCATACTGCACATTCATTTTAAAGTGCTTTGCTGTTTTGGGATCGTGACTGGCAGGCAGTGCGGGCTGCTACTGAAACTATAACTTGGTCAGCTTGTCCTGTTTGATCCTCCCCTTCAACCTCATGTCACCAATCCCGTCCTTTCGAACGATGGTCGACCCGTCATACTTTATGACAATCGAGGTAACGTATTTCATCAGCATGGTCGGATGCAGGACGGACTGGCTGATTGTTCTCAAGGAAGCAGAAGCAGAACTCAGGCTCTGGCAGCTTTCCAACTCGTCAGAGCTCGAGATCTATCCCAACCTCAGGCTCCATCCGTATGGCGAAGCTCTTTCTGCGCTGCACGAATACGGTGGCTCCCAGCCCCGGAGGACGCAGTGCGGAGCTGTGAGTGAAACCCGGGCCTTGGCGATGAGAAATCGGGACAGCGGCAGAAGATCTCAAGAACCGCCAGCCATGAGGAAATTCGAGCAACAAACCTGGGACCTATACGAGCTCAGAGGCTCTTTGAATTCTCACGGCCTTCTGCACGAATGCTCTAGGCGGGCACAACTAGGAGATGACGACGCGAGGCGGAGACTAGCGGTGCTGGATAGCTTTCACCAGGAGCGCCTCAAGAACACGGACGGGCGCTGGGCCCTTCCTCCCCCGCAGGATCGAGAAAGCCTGGGGCAAGGTTCTTCTGCCACCGCAGATCCTCTTGAAACCCTCCAACAAACGGGAGGCAGCCGGTGGGCGCTCCTCATCGGCAACAACGACTACCCACAATCTCAATTAGAAGGTGCCGTAAACGACTGTGAGGCTTGGAGGTCCGTCCTCATGAAGGTGTTTGGCCTACCAAGCAGCCATATTACCCTCATCCGTGATGCCGACAGGGCCACCATGGTCACAGCGTTATACGACCTAAGAGATAACCCCGAGATCAAGGAAGGGGACCATATCCTCTTTGCGTTTTCAGGTCACGGGTCGAGTCTCAGGGCCAAAAAATATTCCTTCGAAGATGATATCGGCTTGAGAGCTGGATCGATCGAGGCAATTTGCCCTGTTGACCGTGGTCTCCCCCCTGAAAAGGGAACCCCCGACATCTCCGACCGAGAGCTGCTTCTCATACTTTCGGAGGTTCACAATCAAACCAAAGCCCATGTCACAGTCGTCCTTGATTGTTGCCATTCCGGGGGAGGGACTCGAGGCTTTTGCAACAATGATCAACGTAGTGACGAGGGTAAACCAACACAGACCCGCCGGTCCCGTAGCATTGCACCTCTCGTCGACCAGAAGGTTATCGACAGAATGTTTTCAGAGGCAGATAGCCATCCCCGTCGCCATCCTTCCACCTTATCTGTTCGCTCGTCGGCTTGGGCTAACGATACGGCCGATATCTACCGCCCCGCTTTGTTAGCTGCTTGTCAAGAGACGGAGCTCGCATGGGAGGAGAACATGCATGGGGCGTTTACTTCGGCAATACTGGATGTGTTACGCTCAGAACGTGGCCGAGTCCTGACATGTGCAGATCTGATCGAAGCTATCAGCCCCATAAGCGGAAGTCAGAGACCTATGTTCGACGGGGAGGAGACACAACTGTTTTTGAGGTAGTGAAGTAAGCACTGTATCGTCTCTTGGCCCGTTATGACAGATTGTGTTTGTGTGGTTTTGAATTGCTTCTCGTGACTCTCTTTCTTTCTCTTTTTTCTCCCTCTTCCGAGTCTCCTCGTTTTTGCTTATTAAATACAGGTGTACTCAATTTGGCTCTATTGTGGTTCTTGAAAATCAGGAATAAATTATTTGTATGATATTACAGAGTTTCTAATCGAATACAAGTCCCGCTGGTCCCTTTCCATCCTCTGCTCCAGACATCCAGTACCTACCTTCATTGCCACGGGAGGTGCATATGACATGGAACGGAGGCGCGTGGCGTTGTGACCACCCGCGCAAGGCAAGGGTTCGGAGGAGGAAGAGGTGTGTCGTCTGTTGTGTAGAGCCACAATGCAAATCATCCGAGTCTAGATGGTTGGCGGGAGCTACATGTGAGTAATTGGGCAACATAGAACTTGAACAACCCGAGCGACCCGCCTTGGGCGGTGGTGACGAGGACTGACAAGGCGGGCAAAGGAGCGGATTCGAGGTGGTGGTACGAGAACAAGGAGGAAATGAACTTTGGTGAAGTTCGGGCATCACGCGAAACCTAAATGGTTAGCGAGATCGAGAATTTTCTACTACATACTTCAAGTTGAAGTAGTACTTGAGCAAGAGTACTAAATTCATTACGGTACAAAGAAAGATATGATAAGAAAATATCATTATGTTGGAAAGTACAAATGGTACATTGAGAGGACCATTTTCACGATGGGTCCAGCTGATGGGAATATCACGATGGGTCCAGATGGGTCACCGTCCCACCGATGGGTCACGGTGGATCACGATGGATCCAGACGGGGTTCTCACTGGGCGGCAACAAGACTGCTTACAAGCGCGGGTAACCTTAGGGTAACCTGCCTAAGCAAAAAGAGGGCACGAGCAGGGTGGTGGAAAACCTGGCCGTTCCTGTTTAGGGACCGTAGTAGGCCAATCCCCACCCACCGTCCTCCGTGGACCGTCCAGTAGACTATCACGTCCTTGCCGAGCACGCTTCAATAGTAACGAGTCGGTTTCTCTTGACTGCAGAGATCAAAGAGCTTCAAGCATATTGGGCCCGAAGCTCCAATCGATTTCGGGAATGATGAGAACGAGCTTCCAAAAGGGGAGGATAACGAAAGCAGGCGCTGGCGATTGTTTCGAGCACAAAGCAAACCTGTTCTCTTCTACCATTCATCTCGTCCTTGGAACCCCCAATAATGGCGGACTCAAAGCCCACCGGGGATCCCAGTGAGTAGCTCAAAATCGGGCAGGGCTGTCCAATGATTTACTAAAGCTTTGACAGCGGAACCTCTCTCCCAAGTCAGGCTGCTGTCCGCGTTACGGAGTGGTCAGTATCACCGCCAAATGAGCTTGAAGCGCTGGCGCCTAATTGACAGCGGAAATCACAGGAGACGCTGCGGCCATCCACCCTTTTCTCGCTGAAATCAGCAAGGATAGACGGACCTCGGGCGAGGGAGTAGTGGACACTGGTGCCGCAGCCTTGCATTTGGCAGTACGATGTGCCACTCGTGAGTTGTTCGTATACCAGATTGATTGAGCCTTGGGTATAACGTAAATTGCAACAGCTGAAACCGTCGCCCTTTTGCTCTCCCACCGCGCTATATCTCCCAACGGAGTTCATCCACCCGGGTCAGGGACCACTCCACTCCACTTGGCAGCCTCCCTCGGTCGAGCGGATATTGTGAACCTCCTTCTCGAACAAGAGAATATCGATGATAGCTTGGTTGACGCTCATGGAAAGTCGTGTCGAGACCTAGCGAGGAACAGGGAGATTATACGGATTATAGATGGTGCGTGCCGTACCCCCTTACTCCACCCCACCACCAACCCCACTAGTGATAACGGAACCTCGCTCATGTCTTGGCAGATTCGCGCTCGTTCTTGAACGCCAACTACCGGTCGCTCCTTCACAGCTATATCCTTTCACCCCTCAGCGAGCCCCCGTCCCCGGCCCTCATCAGTCTGCTCGAATCTCCAAGAATCAAAGCGGTCGACCTTTCGTGGCTTGATAACGATTCGGGAACATCCCTATTGCACGAAGCGGCGAGGAGGAAAGATCTTAGGTTGATAGAGCTTGCGGTGCGCGCTGGTGCTGATGTGTTTGTTCGGAACCGGAGAGGGAAGACGGCGCAGGAGACTGCTGGGAAGGATGATCGAGTGAAGGTGTTTTTGCGTCAATGTGCGTTTTTCTCCTTCTGCTTTTGTCTGCCCAGGGTCATTCTAACAAAATATGGATGTTGTGTAGTTGCTAATCACGATAAAACACTCATTCCGAGCACGGTTCCCTTGACTGAACCACCTGCACTCAAAGGCTACCTCAACAAATACACCAACGTCGCAAAGGGGTACAATACCCGTTGGTTCGTTTTGAAGAATGGTGTTCTATCATGTATGATCATTTCCTCTCCCTCCCTTCCCTCGCTAGAACCGAATGACTGACCGACCTCTTACGATTCCCAGATTTCAGACACCAAGAAGACGAAACCGTCGCAAGCCGAGGCAGCATCTCCATGAAAAACGCCATCCTCAAAGTAATGGAAAAAACCCGGTTCGAAATCTCCGCACGGGGCCAACACAACTCTGTACAAAAGTGGTACATGAAAGCGAACCACCCCGTCGAAGCGCACCGGTGGACTGAAGCCATTTCAAAGAGTATCGAGTGGTTCAAGAACGATACTACTGCTTCTTCGGCGCCTTCGGATGAAGGAGGGAGTAGGAAGAGTATGGAGAGTGACTCGGCTGTGAGTCGCGGGTCTACGTCCCTTTCTGCGAGTGGAGGGCATCATCCGAACCCGGTCCCGCCGTCGTTGAGAGTGCGGAAACCGTCGAGGTCGTCCAAGTCTATATCGAGCTATGCCAACACTCCGATCGATGGAAGTCCTAACCTCTCTTTGTTACAAGAACCTCCAGAGGTCCTACTGCTCAAGACCGAGGCGGCCTTGTTGTTGGATAAGGACAGGATCGTGGATCGGGGAGAGGGTGTTGGGAGGAGGAGGGAGGGTGAAGTGGAAGAGGAGGAGGAAGAGGAGACGTCTTCAAACGATTCGGAGAGTCGGGTACCGCCCCATGAGAATTTCGAGCTTCATGGAAATGCGATCGTTGCGCAGATGGAGATTACGGCGCAGGTGCTTGCGAAGCTCCTTTCTGAGCTGCCCCCCTCACCATCATCCTCGTCCTCGGGTCAATCCAGTTCGGCCCCAGCGGCGGCTGCGGCTGTGGATAACTCGAATCGCGTAGGGCTCAAACAGTCGTTTGGGGTCGTACAGGAAATGATCAACGAGTACACCCAGATGGTGAGGGAACGAGACGCATGGTGGCAGCGACACCTCAAGAAGGAGAAGCAAACACTCCATTTCTGGGAGGAGAGTCTTATGACTGTCGTCAAAGAGGGCGAGAACCTCGAGAAGGAGCTCAAGGCGCGTAGCAGGAGGAGAGGGAGCAGGATCTTTGGACCTTCGTCTGCGTCGGTCGGTGTGGCGCTTGATGGGAGCGGTACCGGTGCAGGGAGTGTGGGGAGGAGGAGGGCGTCGGTGTTGAGGAGTGTTGTGGTGCCGCCGACACCACCACCGCTACAGCAGCAGTTGTCCCCGCCGCTTAATGAACCGGAGACCCCTAGACCGTCGAGGTTGACGCCGCCCAGTGAGGAACCGCAGTTCCCCGTACCTATCGTCGAACCTCAACCATCATCGTCGACGACGTTTACTGCACCCCCTATCCCTGTTGTGTCGCCTGCACCCGCCGGAGTCAGGTCCCCAACGCGGAGCGCCACATCCGACACCATCACCGCCTCTACCACCGCTGCCCACGACGAAGATGACGACGAAGACACAGCCGTAGATTCCGAAGACGAATTCTTCGACGCGATAGACTCGAACAACATCCCGAACCTCGTCGTACCCGAAGGTCTCACGAGCCCACAGAGCGCCTCCGAGTCGATTGTGCTGCGCAAACAGATGGTGGAGCCGTATGCGGGGTATGAGCATTTGAGGGCGCGGTTGACGTTGAGTGCGGAGGAGAGGCCGAATACGAGTTTGTGGTCGGTGTTGAAGCATAGTATTGGGAAGGATTTGACTAAGATTAGTTTGCCGGTTTCGTTTAATGAGCCGACGAGTATGTTGCAGAGGATGGTGAGTTTGTCTTTGCAGACCGTCCGTTCGTGGTTCTGATGTGTTTTTCTACGTAGGCTGAGGATATGGAGTTTTCGGAGTGCTGTGAGTGGTTTGCTTTTGTAGGGGATGGAGAGCTTTGATCTGACTGGTTTTTTTTTTGGTTGATAGTGGATATTGCGGCTACGGACCCTGACCCTCTTCGACGGTTAGCCTACGTTGCAGCGTTCGGGATGTCCAATTACTCGTCGACTTTGGGACGTATCGCTAAACCCTTCAACCCAATGCTCGTACGTATCTTTCTCCTCACCTTTCCCACTGGCCTCTAATCACCCTCCCCCTCTCTCTAGAGCGAAACATTCGAATACGTCCGACTAGACCGTAAATACCGATACATCTCCGAACAAGTGAGCCACCACCCGCCCATCTCAGCATGCTGGGCCGAGTCCCCCTTGTGGCATTACTATGGAGAAGTCGACGCTCAGAACAAGTTCCTTGGCAAGTCGTTTGAGATTCGGCCTACGGGTATAGCACATGCGGATTTGCTGCTCCCTGAAGAGAAGGCGCCGAACCATTATCCCAAGGCGATGGGTAAGGGCGAGGAGGGGAAGGTGATTGAACATTATAGTTGGAAGAAGGTTACTACCAATATTTCGGGGTTTATTTTTGGGTCGCCTACGATTGATCATTATGGTGATATGGTGGTACGTTTCCTCCCTTTCTTCCTCCCTTCTCGTGCTTTTTGTGATGTTTATTGAACGAACCCTTAACTCTAGGTTACGAACCACCGGACTGGGGACCAGTGTATTTTGACGTTCAAACCTCGAGCGTGGAGGGCCAAAGACGCGTACGAAATCTCTGGACAAGTTATTACAGCTCGCGGGGAAGTGGCATACGAAATCGCCGGTCGGTGGAACTCGCAGCTCATCGCACGTAAAGTCGGTACAGGGCACAGCGGCCAACTCCACCCCGATCTCAACGTCAGCTCGGAACCTACGCCCTCTTCACCTTCCGCGCAACCAGAGTACATCCTCCTCTGGCGAAACTCGGAGAAACCACCTGGGTCCCCGTTCAATTTGACACCGTTTGCGATCACGTTGAATCATTGTCCTTTGGAGACGCTTAAACCCTATTTGTGTCCTACGGACTGTCGGTTGAGGGTTGACCAGCGTGCGTTTGAGTTGGGTCAATTTGAGAAGGCGAATGATTTGAAGACGGCGCAGGAGGAGAGGCAGAGGGCGATTAGGAGGGCGAGGGAGGAGGGCAAGTTGGCTCCGCATCAGCCTAGGTGGTTTATGGCTGAGACGGAGGGTGATACGGGTGAACGGGTGTGGAGTCCGTTGAGGACGGAGGAGAATGGGCTCGAGTATTGGGCGGAGAGGGAGAAGGCGTATTTGCAGGGGGGGAATGTGAGGTGGAAGGGTGTGGATGATATTTTTGTTGAGGAGCCCGAGTATATTAGGGAGTTGATGGAGCGTGCGTACTAGGGGAGGATTCTTGGGTCTTTGGGTTGGTGGAACGGACATTGTTCTCTCTCTTTTGGATTTTGTGATGTATATAGCTTTCTTTGCAGTTGGGAGTGTTTACTCCCTCCCTCCTGTCGGGCGTTTCGAATTCTTCAACTTTACCTCTTGGTTTCGTGTAGCTGCGTTGCAAAATTTGGACATCTCCTTCTTCTCATGTATCAGCAATCTTTTCACGTCCCCTCTGGCGTTACACTATACCTCTACCATAATGAAATAAATGCCTCTTTTCATTCGCTGCCCACATGTTCCTTGTCAAAGCGGTGGTAGCCATTGGAGGTGTCTATCGTACTCAGTCTATTGTACAACCGTCTAAATTGAACATAAATCCAGATCCTGATGAATGATATAGAGAGAACCAGTTGTTGAAACCGACGCTGGTATTCGTAAGATGGTGTGAAATGGAAGGTCTAGAAGATGAGGTGGAGCGTGAAAGCCGTTAGGGCCGTCATGCTGAAGAACATGATGATATATTGGGGGATGAGGAACGCGGAGAGGTGCTCCGCTTCCCCAGCTACGTTGTAGACTTGGGTCAGGTATACCTGAAACGATCCGTTAATCGAGTGCGAAGGGAAGGACCTCGGGAAACACATACCTGGGTAGTCGCTGTGGGCAAACACGAACAGAATCTGGTTCACCGAAGAGAGAAGGAAGTTAGCTTCGAACGGGGGTTGTCGAGTCAAGGCATAAAAATACGCACATGCAAACGAACTGGAAGACTTTATCATCTGCCGAGATGATTCCGCCGTGCACGAGCCCTCTGACTATCAGAACGCCAAACACGGGCATTATCAGTAGTTTGGCGATAGCCAGGGACGAGATGGCGCCAACTGGCAGCGACTTCCATTGGTTAGGGATCTTTAGTCGTGCCAACGCGGATCCCAGGCAAACAAGGCCCAATGGAACAGACGCAGCTCCCATAAAAGCAGCTGTGTCCATGATGAAGGCGAGGGGAGGATGCCCATCAGGAGCTGATGGAATTTTGGATTCGGGAACGTAGGTGAACAGTGCTGTCAGTTGCGGCACAATAGCAATGGGGAAGGAGACGATGATGGAAATTGAGGGTGCGGAGAGGAGTGATGATAAGAATGACTTCAAACGTTGGAGGAAGATTTGCTTGCGAGTGAGCGTCGCCGACTGGAATGAGATCGCTTCATGAGACGTCTTGTCGTCTTCCTTGTCCTTGTTGTCGGTGAGAGCAGCTTCGATATTCACTCTCGCTTCCTTCTTGATGCGAGTCACGGATGCCACCTCGGTGGGTGCGCTGATTACAGTTTCTTCCGCTTGCTCCGAGATTGGCGTAATTGTTGTAGAATCGTCGTGAATCGTATTCAATCTTCGAAGTTTTTGTATCGAATCGAGGGTGTAGGCAGGCTCCACCTCTTCAGCACTAGAAGAGGCACCCCTGGATTGCTCCATTTCTGGGGGTTTCTCCCGCTGTTGTGGATCCCTTTCAACGTCTTCCGCTTCGAGGGTGTTGTCTGGCAGACAGAACATCTTCCTCCTGCGACGCCTGATGGCATTCTGCACATCCAGTGGCTCGACGTCCGGTCCTACGTAGTCCATCGCGACCCAACGGTGACCCCCCAGAGGGAACAGCGTGAAGATGAACACGAGCAGGAAGACCGAAAGGTACGCGATAGACAAATTTTGGTCCTGAGTGCCGCTGAACGGGGCGGTACCAGTGACGCTCAAGATCACGGAAATGGCTGTCCGAGTCCGATAAGAATATGAACTTTAAACAGACTTTGGAAGACGAGACATACGGATATCCCCAATGTTCCCCCACCCCCCCGCTACCAATAAACCATGTCGAAATCGATGAGGGACCCAGAAAAACTGTTTGATGATCCACGCAAGGACGATCCCGAGTAACTGGTATGTCCCGGCGACGAGTAGCAAAGGACCTGCATGAAATCAATCATCGCTGTACCTCAGTATGACTCGAATACGCACCAAAAACCCGAATATTGTCCGCGTTGAAGGCAGGTACAATTTTAGAGAACATCAGACACGGCATCGTAACATTGAGGATGATCTGGCTCGCTCCCCGAGCAGCTATCGGCGGAAACATATCGAGTCGGGTGATAACGAAACCACAAGCGACTCCGATCGCCCTACAAACGACGATGAGAAACAATCGTCAAATGGTGCAACTCTGGTGCTATCGGAAGGAAAGAACTCACAGCTGCAGTAGAGGTCGTAACGATATCCATATCAAAGCACCTACGGAAAACATGACTGGGAGTCTTCACACTGGCAACTTCTGAGGGGCTTCTCTAATGGAAAGGAAGATAGAGAAGAGGAGAAGACGGTGGTCTTTTTGTCTGGAAAACCAGCACCCCCAAAAAGTTGAAATCTGTTGGTGGATACTTAACCTTTAAGAATTCCAGGGTCCACTGGCACCTGCTCAGCTGCAAGTTCGGATAAGGGGAGCCTCGAGGAAGTATTTAAATTGAAATTTACCTGTGTCTCCTACTTTTTATGCTCCGCTCGGTGAGGAGATCCCTGAAGATCCATTCGGCATGGTCGTATGACGATTTCAATACGACTTTCCGGTCCGGAAAGCTACATCTTCGCCAAGTGCTGATTCAGACACTCTGCAGACGGCAGTTCAGCCATCCATAGAAGGGAAATGAGACCGAGATTAAGAAGGAAGAGTTTCATTAAAGTTCAGCGTTCAGCGCTTCAGCTGTATGGGAAGAGGAAAAGGCAGAACATGTCAGCCAACTGACACGACATGAGGTCGGCGTTAACGGCAAGCCATCATGTCTCCCGGTCGCCCGGTCGGGTGCCTGGCGCCGCGTTTATTTAGTTTTATGTGCCGCTTCATCCGATCATCCGAACGCGCACGTTTGCCATGCGCCTCGAGTAAGAGGATTGGAGAAAAAGCAAAAGGTATGGTCGATTATACTCCCAAGATCCCATATGATACATAAAGATAGTAGACTTCAGACTTCAAAAACATCACACACCCTACAACTCGTGGCCAAGGTTGACATGAACAGCTTTCACATTCGTGTAGCTGGTGGAACAATGTCAGCAAACCAGGGATTGCAATGCTTAACAACAGGTCGACGTACTTGTGGAGAGCATATTCACCCAACTCGCGTCCAATACCAGATTGCTTGAAGCCACCGAAAGGTACGTTCGCGTGCAGCTGGTTAGCGCAGTTGACCCAGGCAGTACCAGCCTGCAATCTGTGTGCTGTCCTCAAAGCCTTGTTGATATCTTGGCTGAAAACTGCGGCGGCCAATCCGTACGCTATTATGAAGAGAGTTTCCGTTCAGCTACGTCCCACAGAAAAAAAGGAGGGCTACTCACAGGTATCGTTCGCCTGGCGAATCACGTCTTCCTCATCCTCGAACTTGATGACGACACCGACAGGACCGAAAATCTCCTCTCGGACGATCTTCATCTCGGGAGTGACATTGGTGAAGATGGTAGGCTCAATGAAGTAGCCCTCGGAACCGACGCGCTCTCCACCGTGGTGCACTGTTGCACCTTCGGTCTTACCAGAGTTGATATAACCCATGATGCGCTGAAAGGTCTATCAGAAAAGGGGTGTACCATGGAGGCGAGGTAGATGGCTTACGTCGTATTGGATGTCGGAAACCTGAGGACCCTGGTCGATACCAGCACCGAAGGGATCGCCAACCTTGATAGCCTTGGCCTTTTCTGTAAACCTCTTCAAGAACTCGTCGTAGATTCCAGATTGGACGAAGATACGAGAACCGGCGCAGCAAGCCTGACCGTGGTTCCAGCTAACGAAGAGCCGAAGAGAAGTCCAGTCAGTTATTCTAGCAAGACTCGCGAATGGGATCGGGATACGTACAAGATACCGTGAGTCGTCCAGCTGACAGCCTTGTCCATATCGGCGTCGTTGAAGATGATATTGGGGCTCTTTCCGCCGAGCTCGAGAGTGACGTTCTTGAGGTTGCTCTTAGCGGCTGCCTCCATGACCTTTCGGCCAACGAGGGTGCTGCCAGTGAACGCGACCTTCTCGATCTTCTCGTGGGAGGAGATAGCAGCACCGACGGTTGTGCCGTATCCAGTGACGATGTTAACAACACCAGGGGGGAAGCCAGCCTCGTTAATGAGCTCGCACATCTTGATAGCGGTGAGGGGGGTGAACTCGGAAGGTTTGAGAACGATGGTGTTTCCTGTCGCAAGGGCGGGTCCGATCTTCCATGCAAACATCAAAACTAGGTGAGTTGTTCAGATGGATGATTTGAGCAGTTAGTCGCTTTAAGAGTACTCACGAGGGAAGTTCCCTAAGAATCGTTCAGCACGAGTTCGAGAAACCAGAAAGATCAAGACTTACATGGGATGATCTGTCCAACAACGCCAACGGGTTCGTGTCGGGTGTAAGTAAGCTTTCTCTCGTCAGTCTGTCGAAGTGATTCATTAGCTGAGGAGGAAGTCGATTCCACAATTCTGAAACTCACCTCGACTACCTGCCCAGTGATCTTGTCAGCCCAGCCGGCGAAATATTTGATAACCTGGATTGAGAAGGCGACATCGGTGCCCTTGGCCCATCCGAAAGTCTTGCCGTTGTCGAGGGCTTCAATAGCAGCGAGCTCGTCGTGGTTCTTCTCCATAACCTGGGCGAGCTTCCAGAGCAACTCGGATCGCACTGACCCAGGAGCGTTCAGACCCCAGGCGGAATCGAAAGCCTTCTGTGCAGCATCCACGGCGATGTCGACGTCCTTCTCAACACCTTCGGACACCTTGGTGATCAACTTGCCGTTTGCTGCGAGATAAGGGTTAGGCGAGGAGACCAATAGCCATAGATGGTCACCTACAGGGGTTGACAACGCTGCAGGACGAAGTGAGTGAGCAATCGTACTCAGACATAAAGCGCGGAAGGTACGTACTCGATAGTCGTCTTGTTCGATCCATCGACGAACTGCCCGTTGATGAACAGGCCAGTGTTGAAGGAGGTCTTGCCCTTGAAGGCTTCGGTGTTCCACTCGTAGCTGAAAGTCGAAGGCATCTTGAGAGTCGGAGAGGTGGGGTCTCAGTAATGGAGTTTCGATTGCTCTACGTCACTTTATATAGGGTGTCGAAACCTCTTCCGAGCACATTGAGCACATTCCAACTGGAGCGATCGTTCCGTACGGAACTTGGGGAAGCGTTCTCTGTCGTAAGCAATATGGAGTCGAAGTGGCTTGAACGGGCGGCCATGTGCCCCCGTGGTCCATGACATTGCACAGGAATCTGGGGTGGCTTCCTCTTTCGAGAACGAAATCTCAGGAGGCATAGGAAGGTCTAGGAAGGTTTAGGAGACGGTTTAGGGAGACGGTTCTCAATTCCGCTGCCCCAGGTTTGCGTTTATCGCAGAATCTCCACATGTCGCAATAATGCGGAGGGCCTAGAAACCTGGAAAACGTCTATTTTAGATATCCAGAAAGATCCTTTTCCTTCCTTTTCCTTCCTTTTCTCATGGTCAGTGACTGCGCTGGCTGACACAAAGGTTCATGCGACCTACCGGGTGATCGAATGTCGAATGCCCATCAGGAATAGATAGGAAATGCGATCCCGCCAAGGGCATTCATTGGACAGCATTGGACTGACAAAGCCCCTGATGGTGGAAGTCAAGTTGGACGGAACTACATTTAGTCGCCGTTCCATCCAGCCACCCCCACAACCCCACTCCCCGATGGGGACAAGGACTTATAATTATCAACGCGCTTGATTGTATACCTCCTCCACCTTTGAATAGCCTGTAACTCTTCCATTTCGCGTCGAACCTCAACCCGGCCAGCACTCGAAGTGAACCACTTCAAATCATTGCTGAATGTGAGTTTCGCCCGAATTTTTTTTCTTCCAAGCTTTGTGGGTGCGGGGTACCGGGCAAGAAGCTCGGGCTGAGCAAGAGGGGTAGCGATAGCGATGGAATTGCCCTGATTTGGTTACTGTCATCGACTGTCATGGTACCCTCCCGACTCCGCCCCTCCGAGGCTCCGCACTCGGTGTTCCATGAGCCATTTCGAGGGGAAGGAGGAGCTTGAACAGTGACCAAAAAACCTTTCTCGAGTTATATTTAGTTCTCTATCTACCCCGGATCCGTCATAGTCGCGTCGTTGAAGACACGCTCACAATTGATTCCAAGGTTCACACTCGAACGCGTATGCCGTACCTCGATTGTATCATCGAACCTCAGTACTTATCGACGGTCTGGCCATGGCCATTCACAGAGTGGTAATGATCTATATGTCTGATGGGTTTTAAGCTATATAGACTTGCTATAGACCACACAGCGTCAGACCTAGACCTCACTACGTGAGCTTCAGAGCGCCAAGGCCTCTGTTGAAGGGAGTTCGAGCCGTGTACAACCTCCGATGAGAAATTTTGCCCAAGCATCACTTCTGCAATGTTCATCAGTTACAGCTCTTTTACAGCGGGCGGTGATGGGCAAATGTAGCTCTCGTTCTTCGCCCTTGACCACCATTGTCAACTTCTCGAGCCCCTTCCCCCTTCCAAGTGTGGTGAACGAGAGCGCACAATGCTCAACTTGAAGCGTAGAAAGTCGACATTCAAGTTCGAAGGTGATCACGTCTGCCCTCCCTTCGCTGCTGTCACTATATCAGTTATCGGTAGACCTCAAGCCGCGACTAAACCCTCTAGTAGAGGCCACAGGCAGCTCTAATGGAGAGAATGCACCGCCTGAGGCCTCTTTGGTACCAGGAACACGAGTTGAAGTCTCCAAGAAAATAGCAAATTGGTCAGATGCAGCTTTTTCGAGCAACAACCACATACTCTGGGTTCATGGCGGCCCTGGTTGCGGTAAGTCGGCCCTGGCTCGCGACACGGCCCAAACTCTCCAAAAGAAGAAAAGGTTTGGGGGCTCTTTCTTCTTCGCCCGAGATTCAGGCGCGAGAAGTAGAATGACCCGCCTTGCGTCCACTTTGGCGTCCCAACTTTCGGATGTGATTCCTGAAATGCAAGCGTCAATCGATGCTACCCTCAAAGAGGAGCCGGATCTCCTTAGTCCGTTAATATCCGTGACTATGCAGATGCAACGGTTAGTGTACGACCCTCTCAAGGCAGCCACCAAGAAGATGAACTTGATCAAGTCGTTCGCAAAGAATCCATACGTGATTGTTCTCGACGCCATCGACGAGTGCGAGGCTCGAGAGCAAGTCGTGGACTTTATCGACCAGGCGGTCCGAATTTTCAAAGACAATCCAGGCTTGCCATTGCGATTCCTCATTACCGGCCGCATTGAGCGCCATCTGCAGCTGCGTGTGGACGTCAATCAAATAGAGACCATCGATCTTGCTCAGAGTACAACCCAACAGGATCTCACTCTCTACATACGTTCGCACTTCGGAACGCCGAACTGGCCTTCCGTGACGGAGGTGGACGCCCTTGCAGAGATATCCAAAGGTTCATTTGCCGCTGCCAAAGGACTCGTCGGTTTCGTCCTGGGTTCCGCCTCCCTGATCAATTTCGATGACCTCACCCCCGCACAACGCCTCCAGTTAGTTTTGGGCACAGACGGCCAGAATATGGATGAATTCTACACTCGTATCCTCCGCGATACGCCACAGCTCCCCTACTTCATGGACATCCTTTCCGCCATCGCTCTGCTTAAAACCTCGCTCTCCATTTCCGAGATATCGAAGTTCTTGGGCATCTTTGAGTATGAGGTGGTCGAAATCCTCTCATCCATCCCCACGCTCGTCACAATTCCGGGACGTGATAATGCCCCCATATCCTTTTCTCACCCTTCGCTGCGAGAGTTCCTTCTAGATGAGGAGCGATCGGGTCCATTCTACGTACGAACGGACGTCCTCAAAGAGATGGCTTACAAGTTCCTGGATGCCGCACTCGTACACTACGAAGGGCTTTCAGAAATACAGTGGATGCTACCTCTAGACGAGCCGATTCCCCGAGCAATCGCTCAGTGGCCCAAAAATCTCGACCTTATCCTGGAAACCGACCCATCCTTCGACATGAGCGGGCTCGACACCCGTTACAGTCAAATTCTATCAAAGCTGCAAGTTATCCCCCATTTCTTCGACGTTATCGCAATTATTGCGTCTTCCGACAATCCCGTCCCCGTTGGCGACATCCTTTCGATACTGCAACTCGACGTGGAGGACATATCACTCATCATTTATGGCCTTACGCCGATCTTGGGACGTGGACCGAACAAGTTCTCCGAGACGCTCTCTCTCGTTGATCAATGCCAGTTCCGTCACAAGTCAGTACGCGACTTCCTTCTCGATCCTTTCAAGGCAGAAGACCTTCATATATCCCCGACATACTATACCCACATCGCGCGAAGACACCTCAGTATTGTGTTTGGTCTCCCTCATTCGTTCATCGTCGACAAACCTTTCTTTATGAATTGGCCGAAATACCTGGCTCTTGCCGTGCAGCATGATCCACTCTTCGAGCGGGAAGCACTGCAGGAGCCTTATGAGCCTGTCGCTCCAATGTTGCGAGCGATAGAGTCCCTCAGGGGGTGGCGTTCCGCGTTCACTGTCGTTCTGAAAACAGATGAAGTAGCCGCTATGTTGGCGAGCGTGGAGGTTGCTGTTGCTGCTGTTGAGATCAAGGTACGTCACGATCGACCAGTGAAAACCTCAATGGGTACACATGACTCACAACTGCACCCTAGATTCCAGGATCCTTCCAAAATCTGGATAACCTGGTCACCATTCCTGACTTGAAGGACCGTAACGTACGCCAAGGCACTCATGGTATCAATTATGCTTCTGACATCTATTTGCCCCTAGGTCACTGTGAGCCGAAATACTGTGTCGGTCATCGACATGCTCGACGTGCGTTTCGATTTTTTCGATGCTTGACGTTCAACTGACCAAAACTCTCAGGGATTCCGAACAATTCTGTCGGACTCTACACCCTCTTCGAGGTTGTGCGTGAAGAGAGGCTCTGGCGTTGGCATTCAAATCGAGAAGCATGTGAGGCTGTCGAACTCGTGCAGATTTGTGATGAGCCTCTACCAGTATTAGATGGGTACCTAGGCCCGGTGGTGTCAGGGATAGTTCAGTGCCGAGTTTTCTTTCTGATCAATAACCCAGATTGTATTTATAATCAGTAGCTAGAGTATAGGTCTCAGTATATATCCCCTCTATTCCCGACAAAACTCAACGAAACGTTCCGCCCAAGTGTAGCTATTGAGCTTCGTCTGGAGAAATTCTATCAGCTAGAGTCTGGTATGAGATTGACAGAAAACATACATAGTTATACCAGCTTTCATCATCGGGGAACTCTGGAAGCGCGTCCGATGGACTTTGTAGAGGTACCCTGAGACGCTAAGTGATGAAGCTTGTCTCAACGATTTTTTACAGGAGGAAGAAGGGAAAACATACGCGAGATACGATTGTATGACTTTCCTTCAGCCGAAGCTTGGTTTTCCCGAGAATCTTTGATAAGCTCTGCTTGGCCAAGTATGCTGCGAAGGGCTTGGAGCTATCGTAGACAGCATCATAGGCTTGCACTGTCTGGCTGAACGTTCGGAATTGGAGAGCAACTGCCATCTGGGCCATGGGTTTTTTCTCCAAAGACACCTCGGTGCGTAGCTTTCTCGCCTTCAAACGGGTGTAGGCCAGTGAGCCCATGGTTTAAAACAAGGTTGCTTACCTTCTCGTCCTTCTCTAGGATACGGTCGATGCAGTCATCGACATGCTTTCTGGTATGTGGGCGCCCGTCCTTCTCCGAGATGAACCAGTTCAAGAAATAGCCAACGATGGTAGCGGAGCAATTATCCGACAATAGCGGTCCCCAGGATGCAAGGACGGCTTTTATACCTATGTATTGGGAGTCGATGATGTTTGAGACCTGAATTCGGTCGAACCGCATAGCGGGTCCAAGGCCTATTTCGGTCAAAACGCCGGATTTGATGCAGTTTGCAAGGTGGAGTGCCTCAGCGGGAAACAATTTGAAGGAAATAGGAAGGGTGCGAATTCGACTGACAAACATACGGAGTTGGTCACTCAAGTAGAAGTAGAGACACCCGTAGATGTCTTCCGGCTGGGCTCCATGGGCTTTTCCGGCGGCAATAACGTCACTAATACTGTAGTTGTATCAGTACGATTTATATCTCGAACTAGGAAGGGGGGAGGTGACGTACTCCCAACCTTTGAGGGGATCAGCGAAGTCGTCTTGAAGCCATTCGCCTTCCAAAGAGAATAGCGACACGTTTGCGCAGTTGAAATGGAAGTTAGGTGCGCCAAAAGGCAACACGATCCCAAAGCGGCGATACTCTTGAACGGCTGCTCTATGGGATGGCCTCAGCCTGGCATAGATCCGGTCTCTATAGTCTCTTCGAGCGGGAGCACTTTTGAACCTGTTATACTCGACCTGAGCGTCGACCACAGACAGCGGTGTCTGGGAAGGGTCTCCCTCTGGAACCCAGTGCATGAAGTACTCATTTGTCTCCTGAGGATACGCCCAGGATACAGTGGATCGTCTTCCAAGCGTGAGACCTCCCAATTTTCCATGGCCTTTGTCCAAGGCTGAGACCACGCAGAGTCCGATTTGCGTCCTATAAGCATCTGGAAGAAATACGGAATACCAAAAATGAAGTGCCACGTCTGCGGCCAAGGCCTCATCAGGTATCGTTCCTAGAATAGAAAGTAAGGCAAGATTGCGGCATGCGATAGGAAGTGAGATATCATTCAGCACGACATTCAATTCCCCAGAAAAATTGGCGGGAAGACTGTTGATGGTTTTGACGACATGGCGCATGTCACCCGAGGCTGCATATCTTAAATGTCAGATCTGGATTAGGCAAACGAAAACAAAGAACGAACCGTACCTACAAAAGCAATACTCAGATTCATGGTAGCGTCGTTCTCGTTAGCCTCAAGGTTGATAACGTCCATGGCAGGTACGTTGCCCCATCTGTCGCAGAAGATGTGAGTAGCACTATAAAAATAGTCAGGTCCCTTCGATTGAGAAATCTCACAACTTGGCGAGGTTCCTGTCGAGCTCCCCGGTTGATTGGCGGTGTAAAATCTCTTTTCGAGACTCATTCCCGATGAAGATAGGTTCACGGTTCTCCTGCACCCACGAGGGTAGCCAGTCCTCATTCTTGAGAGGGTCTTTGCAATCTGGGTCAGATCATCAGCGCGATTAGAGAGACTGGTACTGGATGATCAGGATAGGCACCTTGCTTGTGCAACTTCCAGTGCCCCTTCTGGCACTCCTACACGTCGAAAGTCAGCCGCAGGAGAAAGTGGCTATGATATCCGGCGTACCTTAGAGCAATACGATACGAGCTTACAGCCACTGCAAGACAGTTTGCCGGGCTTATCGCACGCGGCACGTTGGTCGGGCTGGACATTGGCACATGGAAGCACCTCGAAGGGAGGGAATGCGGGTTTGACTGCTTGCATCGTCTCCCTGTAAGCTCGATCGCGAGCGGCCTCATTCGGCGAGTCAAGCTGCGTCGCAACTGAGAGCATTTGCAGTGTAGCAGCCAAGTCGTGAGGCTCCAGTGGGTCGTTGGGGACCAAACGAAGACCGCCTTGACTATGATTCAACATGGCGTTCGTTGGATGTTCGGTCAGAAGCTTTCTTTGCTTTGAATCTGAAAGACGCCCAGGGTCAAAGGGAAGAAAGCGAGGATGATGGTTGGAAAGCTCATCCTCAGCGCTTATATACTCGCCTCTCCGTGGGAACAGCTGGCCTCCTCGCAGATAACACGGGCCCCCAAAGGCGTAAAAACAAGGGCAGCATGTGACCCGCAACGTCTGCAGCATTCCGTCATCCAGATGCCCGCTCAGATTTTTGGTTGGTCTTAAACCACTGCCATCCTCTCTCGAAAGCCGGCCAAGACTGTGTTTGACCACCGAATACTGTATTCCTTGAATTGTGATCAAGCAACGACCATCTGTTGCGCCTCCACAGATGGGGTACCCGCACTATGCACCGTAGTTTGCTAGCCCCCAGTCGCCCAAATAGTAATTCTTCCCACTTGTTCTCTTTGCATTTGCTTCTGTATTTTCATGGTGCGTAGGTGTCCTCTCAATTACTGACGGTCCAATTCTTTTGAATCGCAGAGAGCTGCAACTATGGGACATGCACAGCGTATGTACAGTACTTGGTGCGGTTGCGTCCTTGCTGATATTGACGTGCTCTATTAGGCTACATTGATTCTGGTCTTCTGCTACCATCTCTTGGGTCCTTGGTGATTTCGGTGTGGCTGCACCATCTTTCAAAATATCAGTTGTTGAGTCATCTCGCCATCTCGTTAATTGTAGTGGTATGCCCGTTTCTCTGGGCTCGCTGAACCTTGTGTTAGGCCACCACGCCGTCAGGAGTTACTCATTCTAGTGCAAGGGCACCATCTGAGGTGCCACCGGACGTCAGTCGAGTCGCACGGTTTTGTCAATAGTGGTGCAGTCACACCATATCTTGGATGTCCGTTCGACAAGGTTGGTCTGCACCATATTTTCGGAGCATGTTGACCCATGGTTAGCTGACACCGTTTCCCAAGTGCTCATCAATGGTGCGGCGGCTGTGTTTCGAGTTGGCTTCCAGTTTGGCCACACCGTTTCTTCGGTGTCAGGTCAGAATGGTACGTTAACACTGTATCCTGAGAATCCGTCGACTTGGGGAGCCGTCACCATTCCTGACCGTTTGGCAACGGCGGTGTGTCTCCACTGAACCAAGGCCGTCCTTGGCTCTTGGTTGGCTTCCACCATGCGCTGAACTTCGGCCAATAATGGTGGAATCACACTGTTTCTTCGCTGTTTGCTCAGAGTGGTGCGTTGACACCGTATCCTCAGAACCCGCTGACTTGGGGGGCCGTCACCATTCCTGGCCGTTTGGAAACGGCGGTGTGTCTCTACCAAACCGAGGCCGTCCTTGGCTCTCAGTTGGCTTCTACCATGCGATGGGCTTCGGCCAATAATGGTGGAATCACACCGTTTCTTCGATGTTTGCACAGAATGGTGTGTTCACACTGTATCCTGAGAATCCGTTGACTTGGGGGGCCGTCACCGTTCCTGGCCGTTTGGCAACGGTGGTGTGTCTCCACTGAACCGAGGCCGTCCTTGGCTTTTGGTTGGCTTCCACCATGCGCTGAACTTCGGCCAATAATGGTGGAATCACACTGTTTCTTCGCTGCTTGCTCAGAGCGGTGCGTTGACACCGTATCCTCAGAACCCGTTGACTTGGGGGGCCGTCACCATTCCTGATGGTTTGGCAACGGCGGTGTGTCTCTACCAAACCGAGGCCGTCCTTGGCTCTCGGTTGGCTTCTACGGTTCTACCCTGTTCTACCATGCGATGGGCGTCGGCCGATAATGGTGAAATAACACTGCTTCTTCGGTATTGGCTCAGAGTGGTGCGTTTACAATCTATTCTGAGAACCCGTTGACTTGGGGGGCCGTCACCATTCCTGATCGTTTGGTAACGGCGGTGTGTCTCTACCACACCGAGGCCGTCCTTGGCTCTCGGTTGGCTTCTACCATGCGCTGGGCGTGGGCCAATAATGGTGGAATCACACCGTTTCTCTGGTGCTGCTCAGAAGGTGCGTTCAACCATGTCCTGAGCACTTGTTGACTTGGGAAATTGCCACCATTTCCTGATCATTTGTCGACAGCGGTGTGTCTCCACCAAACCAAGGGCGATCCTTTTCTTGGTTGGCTTCCACCATTTGCTGCGCTTCGGCCAATAATGGTGGAATCACACCATTTCTTCGGTGTTGGCCACAAACGGTGCGTTCACCTATGTCCTGAGCATTCGTTGACTTGGTGCGATGTCACCATTTACCAACGTCGGTGTGTCTCTACCAAATCCAGGATGCTCCTTGACTCTTGACGGTGGTCGCACCATATCTCTGAACGGCATTGTTGTAGTCGCACTGTGGTCTTGTATTCAAACACACTACGGCTACAACTTACAAATTATCTTGTTTTCTACCAAACTCAATCCCACTACCAAATATGCCTTCACCCTATTGCTTCACTCGCCACCTAGACAAATTGAATGCCGTGTCCTTCAGGGCCAGGCGCAACTTGAAACCCTTTGGCAGCCATGCTTCTAATCAACGCTTGAATTTGAGCTGTTCGAACTGCTGCTGTATGATCCGCTGAGGCCCATGTTTCTTCGTGCGTATACAAGTCGTCCACGGTGAGCCCTGTCCAAGTCTTGAACAGTTCAATCATAAAGGAGCGAATTCGAGCCGGAACTGTCTCTGCGAGCATTCCTTGAGGGAACTGAGCAAGATTGGGGTTTGTAGACGAGATGCGGAGGGTCTTGAAGAAAATGAAGTCGAGTAGGACGTCATCGATCGAACATCCACAGTGCATGTGGTTGGGCGGAGGATTCGGGGATCCTATAGACTTGGGATGACCAACACCGACAAGTAGGATTGCGGAATCACACTCCTTATTCCAGCGGCTATGTCCGTGGTAGCGACAGATGTAGTTTCCTTGCGCACTGAGGAAACAAAGTGTTGCTAAATCACGGTTCGTGGTCGCAGCTTCAGGCAGAAATTCCGCAATTTCGCGAGCAAGACGACGGGTTCCAACTGAGAAGTGCTTGGTGTCGCCAGACTCGAGGTATTTCTTGATCTGTTTTCGACCTAATTCTAAACGATTGTAGTATGAGTAAGTCACCGGGCACTCAAATTAAAAAGCTGTGGCATACCCTGTCGCTTTGCTTGCTCTTCTTCAGAAAGGTCGTACCATTGATGCTTCCGCGCATGCTGAGCACCCTTAGCAGGGTCGTAGCCATCATGATCATCCTCGTCACCATCCCCACCATCGACTTCATCATCCATCATATCTCCAGTAGGCACGCGCTTGCGCTTCTGACCAGTTGACCCTTTCCCCTTCACCCCTCCCTTTCCTGCCTTGGCCTTCTTTGGCATCTGTGAAGCCAGCTCATCATACTCTTTCTGGAGACCCTCGAGGAGATTGAAGGTATCAAGCCGAACGCTTGGCTCCAGGCCGCGACCCAGAACCTTCCCCTCCAGCTGTTTGATCTCCTCTGCCAACGACGCCCGCTTTGCTTTCCACCCCTCCAACTCGCCACAATGCTGTAGTTGGTCGATCGCCTTCTTTAGGCCTTCTTTGTGGGTCTTGATGCGTTGGTCGAGGACTAAGGAGTCAGACTTGGCTTGATTGAGGGCAAGAAGCCGGGCATGGACGATGGTTGGGGTAAGCTCTGCATTTCCTATCCAGGCCTCCGGCGCAAGTCTGACCAGATGCCCAGAAATAATATCCCTCTCCTTCTCCAACACAGCCAGCATGCATTCCCCGTAATAGACGTCTCGCCTTGAGTGGAAGTGATCCTTGGATTCGCCAGCGTTCTGGTGCAGCACGGTCGGCAACGTGGTCGGATCCTCCAAGTATTCGTCATTGGTGGCTCGGAGGCGGAAAGGGTATATATCTAGGACCAGCGCCTTTGCGGCCTCAACGTCAGAGGTGCTTGCAGCTGCCGTGAGCCCAGGAAGGGCGGAGAGAAGCGTGGAGAATGGGGAGATGGACGGCGGAGACAAATCAGGGGCCCCCAGTTTGCCAGCCTGCGCAGTGGATTGACCCGGGATGGGATCATGGTGCTCGTCAAGATCTGATAAGTTAGAGAGCGTTGAGAGTGATGGAGCAGAAGATGCAGAGCGAGGGTGTTCTAGGGGACCGGGTTTGTGAGTATCAGTGCCGTGTCTCCCAGTGCCATTATTTACGCCGCCAATAGCACCGATAGCAGCTGGATCTCCACCACAAAGAGCCTTCGCACCAATTGCAGCAGTGCTCCCGGCAGCTTCAGCACGGGTAACACCGTTGGCCTCGGTACCACCTCCAGGAGCTCCGGCACTAGCTAAACCAGTTTCAACACCAGCGGCAGTCTCTGCAACTCTCGCATCCGCATCACCATGACCTGGTCCTGCGGTGACAGTATCTGCAACTGCAGCTGCCATGCCATGATGCTCAAGGCCCGGCTCTGAGGCCCGCTTGAGGAGATCCTGGAAGTAGGCAACCGCCGCCTTTGCTTCACTCAAGCGCTTCTTTGCTGATTCTTTCCGCTCTATCACAGTCCGGTAAGTGTCTCAATTATTGACAGTACCGATGGTGACTTACCTGCAGCATCTGATTTGCTTTTAGGCAAAACCCGTACCTTTCTCCACTGTGCTTCCGCTTCTGCCATTTCGTTCTCAGCTGACCGAAGCTCGATTCCAATATCTTCTAACGCCCTTTAGCTTTACGAAGAGAGACTATGTAGTTCACCTACCAGGGTTACCAGGCAACATTTCCTTGGGAGAGTACTACTGTTTGCGTAAAGAAGCAGTTGAGAGTAACGAGTAACGGTGAAGAGTCCTGGTAGACCTCAACCATTTTCTCTCTTCTCCTTGTTTGTCTGCGACCATTCATCCGCTGACTTCACGCCTACCCAGCATGCTAGAGCTTTCAGGGAACATTTTTCGGCATTTCGGTTGGTCTGTGATTCATTTCATCTACATGCATGTTGAATTTGGCAGCTGCCAGCTTTCTCCGGCAACCGATTTGGCTATTGCCACCCTCAGGCATTTAAATGCGCCATGATTTCGACAGAGGTAGGCATAATTCACCTTCCATTCTTCCTCGTTTTAACCTCAGCCTTTTCCAGTCCTCTAGTTTGTGATGTCGTCCCCTCACAGCATGGCTGATTTGTCGACAATTGCTGAGCTTCTCGCCCAGATCCATACAAGTAGGTTCCCAGCTCATTGAATATCTGTATCTGCTCTGGTTACTGATGACCTCTGATACCCTAGCCATTAACGTTTTTTTGGGCCAGCCTACAACCGTTCGTCCTCCTTGCCCTCCAGCTCATCCTACCGCCAATTCGGAGGCTGGTGGTCCAGCACCCGCTACTGGTCAAGATGGTAACGTGTTCTCCACTTGAACCGACACGCTGGTCATTCACCTGGCCTCTGTTCTATTTTAGAGGGTTCTAGTGTGGCTGAACCGTTGAGCAACATCAGGCCAGCGAGTGGCGACCAGAAATGGTATGCTATCACTGTTGGGAGGGAGCCAGGCGTGTATCAAGGATCGTACGTATGGATGTTTTTCCTTTTTTCTACATCCCGTCTTATATTCCTCCAGCCATTGTGTTGCCCCCAACATTTCAGATATTCCAGGCGGCCTTGCGACGCGTTTCTATTCAGAGGAGGCAGCCCAGGATGCGTATAATGTGGCATTGTCGTCTGGGAAGGTTGTTCGTGTCAATGTGGTTGTTACCCGGGAGGTTCTGTTCGATTCCTCCATTGTTTGACGACCCCGTAGATATAAGTATGTTAGTAGGTCATGCCTAGAGACTGCCTTGTATGACGTGTATTGTACAAAGCGTAGCATCGAGTTGGCCATCATCTTATCCTTAATTTTGTCGTCAAGAATTGTGATTTGTATTCAACTGAAGAGTGTTATAACATTATAAAGCAGTGTGACTGGGTACTGAGTATTAAACCAATCGCTGGAAGCTGAATTGTGTACTGTAGAAATGCACGGGGATCTCGCTTGGATCTATCAACGCAGGCTCATAGACCTCAACCAACCAACATATGACCTGGCGGATACGGCTAAGGATGCTCTCAATCAGCTTCCAATCTCTTCCAACTCCTTCGATATTGAGGACTTGACCCTGGTACTTTGATAGCGCATCCCGCAGCTTCTCAAAAATCAACATATGTTCCTCGATGCTGATCTTGATGGTCGAGTTTGCGGCTGAACGTTCAACTTCAGTGACGATATCCAGAGCAAACGCCACAAGATGCTCAGCAGGCTGTTTATTGCCCAAGGCTCTGTCAAAGCGCTTTGACAGAGTGCGGACATGCTCCATGATAAGCTCCAGCTCTGACTTTGGGCTGCTGGTAAATAAATCGTCAACTAACTGGCATGTATACCATACAGACTTCATGATTGCATAAACTCACCGAGTTGGCTTTGAGGCGGCCGTAGCCTCATCCCTGAGTCCACGAGACGCCGTATCAACTCTGTTGTTTGTAGAATGGGGTGAGGAAGAACTAGATCCATAGAACAGTGTACTCACTCAGCCGACAACTGCTTCTCCTGGGCAGCACGACGTCGCCGTCTTTGGATTTTGGTTCGATTTCTAAAGCAATTGTAAGGCCTTGACTTCTGAATAAATGGCAGAAACCCTACTTCTCATAGCTTTTCTTGCTTTTACGACAGTTGGCAGCTTTTTTTTCCTCAGGTGTGTGATAGAGACGTGGTCGACCAACCGGAGCCATGGTGTGAGGTTGAGCTTAGCCACAACTTACATGCAAACCTGATCAGATTCTCTGCGTCTGTATGTCCACGTCTGACCTTTATTCCAGGCCAGATGTTTTGCCGTTTCAAAGCCATATTCTGACTGAACTCATTTTTCTGGGAATTTTCGTGATTTTCTTGGGAATTGACCACTACTGTATTGACCCTAATGAAGAAAGGCCTTGCGCAGCTGGTTTCCAGACGCAAGCGTCTAGTCTGTAAATATGATGTCATTACATCTCGTTGGGCTCGTGCTTGACTGAACGAAACCGTTCATCCTCTTTTGGCAGCTAATCCCGTCTCTCTTGACAAGCCCATTCATATATTATCAATGTTCTTTCTGTTTCAATTCTTGAGATGGAGAAATTTTCAGTGATTGAGAGATCTATTGAGTCTAGACTACAACATTCGAGAGTGTATGTAACGCTGAATTACGGTCCACTAGTAGAGTCCAGATCCCCATAGCGCAAACGGTATACCTCAAGGGTTTGAGCCATTTGAGCTTGACTGGTGGTTGAGCTCTCTAATGCATTCTGTAAATCTTGCTTTTGCCTACGCTCATCTTGTAGTTCACGCTGGAATTCAACGGCATCTGTACGACGAGCTTGCCGGAGTTGGGATACGAGATCGGATGTTGCTGTCAAAATTGCTTCAGTCTCTTGTTGAGCTTCATTTGCGAGACGCGGGGAGACATAGTAGAACATCGGCTCCTGGGAAGTGACATGCTGAGCGGCAATGAGGAGCCAGCAACTTGTTTCTGTAGCGATATCTTCGCACTAGAAAAACCAATCAATAAATAACGTCAACTGAGCCAGGACGAGGACGTACTCTCTCCATCAGCGGGTGGATCAAGCGCTTGAAGCGCTGGCTAGCACCTTTTGTGCGTGGTTCCGGCAGCTTATGACCACGCAGGATCATGTCTAGTAGTAGGCCATGCTCGTCAACACCAAGCTACTTGTAGAAATGAGCCTAATAGTCACCCACCATACGGTTCTGATCCACGGTAAACACCCTGTACATATCCATTGGTTGGGTGTGATTTCGTTGGACGAACACGGACATTCAATCCGGCGCGGCCACCACTGACAGCCTGTGCTTCCAAAGTATTGGCTGTAGCTGGAGCCTGAGAGGATGTTGCGGGTGCGGTCGGCATGGCTGGTGGAATGGGTGTGGTTGGCATGGTCGGTGGGGGTGTGCCGTGAAGCAAACCATTGGGTACGACGGGTGCATTTGACGGCTCCAAGCTGTACGTTTGGGGAGCACAGTTTGCAAGTGCAGGATCAAGGAAGGTCTGGTCCGAATTCAAGCTAGTTTGCACCTTGAAAAACGCTGTCAGTGCTAGCCTAAGTGTGCTCCAGTGAGAAGAGAATTATACATCTGGGTCGTTGATCAGCGCAGAGCTTGGCCTTTGTTGACCCAAAAGGTAGCTTCTCCCTTTTGCGGTGTGGCAGCACTGGCTTCGCAGCGGCCGTTCTGGGCAAAATGAACAGCGAGGAGGTTGTCGAGTCATGGGCTTCAGAAGTAGAAACCACACGGAGTCCATGAATGAAAGCCATACCTGACACAGTTCTAAACGAAGCGTAATGGTGCCAGGACACCATCGTGTCCTTCTTGCAATCGTCAATCGTGGGGCCTTGTCGTCCTGTCTCGAGTCAAACCCCACTAATCACTAATGTCCTCACCTCCATCCCGCATCTCCCTCGGGGGGCCGCATCCAATGAAGAAGCCTAGAATCTCGTTGATGACACCCCCAGGGCCGAAACAACATCGCACCTTCCAAACACCGCTGCGGAAAACTAGAAAGGCTGAAGAAGCTGGAATTCGTAAAGGACGTCGCCAAGTCAAGCTTGCTAGCCAAACTCGAGAGTCATCATCAGCTCAAGGCAGCCCGATAATACCAGGTCGTTGTGAAGTCGAGAATGATTTTGAAGATATCTCGCAACTCTGGCTGGGCGAGGAGCAAGACGGAGATGAAGCACAAGATGGAGACGAAGCAACCAACACTGATGTTGCCACACTCTACACAGCCTTTCTTGACGCTGTCAATGCTGAAGACTGCGCCATCTACCAACTCACAAGCCAATTTTTGGTCGCTAATGGCTGGGATAAGAAGAAAAAGGCGCCAACAGTATGCTTGCTTCTTTCTTGAAATTCTTGTCAAATCGATTGCGCACTCATTACAAGAAAACTCATTGATTAGCCCCATTGGTACCATATCCAACGCATCATTGGTGGAAATACTATTGTCTGCACCTGTCCACACTATAGTCCACAATCATCCACTTGCTTTCATGTTCAGTTGCTCTGCCATCCAGAAGACTCTCAATTTCTGACGGATGAGAAATCGGCATACTGTACGTTGGTTCATTGATCTGACTGGTCTTTAAACTTGTTACTTACTGACTTGAACCCTTCAGCCAGCGACGATGAACCCATCCTTTTCGAACGCTATAGTATTGGGGGGCTTGACCTCAACGTAAACATGAACATCTTCTCTGTTCCTGCGAGGTCAATGCCAACTGTCAAAAACCGGGCAATTGTTAAATTTGAGGGTGAAGATAATGGCGCAGGAATATGGTCTTGTACCAAGGATTCTGCTTCAATGTCATGCTTCCATATTACATCGGCAAAGCGACTCTTTAAAAGCATTGTCGACCCTAACAATTTTGGCCTGTTTCTCGACCAACCTGTTGACAGTGCATCTCAGCCTAATAACGGTATGTTTCTGTCGGCTTTTTGATGACTGGAATAATTTAAAATTAGCAGTCCCAAGCTCCCAGATCCGCTCGCTTCGACGTGTTCGTCCTGTCTCTCACATGCCACGACCACCACCTATATGGGCCCAGCTCAGCCACGAGCGTACACCTGAATCTGCTCCTGCTCCAGTACCAACTCCGGATTCACTTCAATTTATTCCGCTCGGGTTGAACGGTGCTTGTAACTGTGCCGTACCACCACCATTGACAGATCCCTTTCTTTCAACCCGGGAACAGCAGTGCACGATCTACGGCCTTCAATCCGCATGGGAAGCGACCATTGAAGTTCAAAGTTGCGGTGTATGCAGGAGGCGGGAAGCTGGACCAGATGGACATAACTTGGGAGTATTCAATTGGAACAATCGCATTCTGGTTACGGAGGATCTGCTCAATGACTACATAGGCTCATACACAACATCGGAGACGCCATTTGTTGCCTACGCTACTACCGTGGCTCGTCGCTATGAGAGCAACCACTCAGCTATCCAGTTCTTTACCGACAGGGTTTTTCTTGCTATTTGGTTTGGCTACGTGTCCCTGGTCAAGCTCGACAGCGACATGGAGTGCTTCCTATGTGGGCCGCACCCGGAAACAACTATCTGGGATGGAGTAACAGTCTCGTTCAATAGCCGACACTTGCAATCCTCTCTGGAGCCGCCAACATCTATATCGCCTGGCAAATCGCCTGTCCGGCCCAACGTGATCTATGTCAAGGGCCAGCAATGCCTCCAGGACAAGTCGTTGCGTCAATCGTTGCGTAGGATCATCACTGGGCCTTCCTTACTCCTCCCGGCTAAACCGCAGAGCACGCTTTCAAGGGGCCAATTGACGGACAACCCTGAAACTTTGGAAGCAGATGAATCAGACGACAATGACGAAGCAATTGGATCGGAGCGTAGCAATCAGCAGAAGATTGGAAAGGATATTTTGGCCCGGGTGGAGTTGATCCCGAAAGTAATGGAAAGCCTGACCACCGTCAACGTAGATCTTGCTCAGATGTTTGACTATTGGTTTGGGATCAGTGCGCTTTCAGCTCGCCGGGAAGCACCTTCAGCGTATCATCGCTTCTTTACCCAGGTCTGCATAAATCTAATATTACCAGTGTGACCTGAAGGCTGATCCCAACTTCTCAAATGACCAGGTTGCGGCTGACGAGTCAATCTTGCAAATGATGAACCGGCCTGCGCTAGCAACACTTTCCACATTCAACAGGAACCCCACACATAAGCAATTGTCCCTTCTGATCCATATTCCAGCTCTATACAACATCCTGGAGATTGGCTTCACTCGAGGTTCTGGTCAACTTCTCTCTTGGACAATTGGTGTTTGTAAATGGCTGCAAGATCGCGCTTCTGCTGTGATGGAGCGGTTGTTGGAGAAGAATATGTCCGCAGGTGCGGCTGGTGAAGCACGGTTACCTGGTGTTGACGGCAGGACACTTGTCCAGAAGGACTGGAAGCTCGTAAGCCCTTTGCTTGCTCAACATTACACCATGAACTATCTAATCTATTGTGTTAGACTGGATGTTACTACGCCATGCCTCAGGTCCGGGCTCGACCAGAGTACCCACAGCTGGCGTATGATCAAGCCAAGAAAGACTCTGCGACAGTTGGCGCTAAACGCGGAAACTGTTCCAAGTACTACTCCCGCTATAGTGAAAGCCGTCTCACAGGAGGGATCATGTGTGTTTGGTGCCCCCATAGCGTCTGCTATGGATTTCATTGCATCCCAAAGGGTGAAGGCCGGAACGACGTGTTTTCTGCGATCTATACACGCTGGAAGGTTGCCCCAAAGCGTGTTGTATACGACTTCGCGTGCGCGCTCGGCCCCTACTGTTTGACTCGGGAGCCAGAGTTCTTCTTGGATACAGAGTTCCGCATCGATACCTTTCACGCGCGGGACCACACTAAATGCGCGCCCGCGACTTTTCTTTCAACATACTGCACGACAAACCCTCACCTTGTTTCAATCAACACGAGTGCCGGAGAGTGCGGGAATAGTGGACTGGCAAAAATTCGCAAGTCAGTCAGCTATATGTCGCAGGATCGAGCTATTGTTTACATCCGAGTTTACCTCGGGATATGGAATCGCATTCGCATTCGGAAAATGCAAGGTAGCAGCAACGTTCAATCATAGAAGGCTCCAGGAAAGTTGTTATTGGACATGTATACGTGTATATTACTGCCCCCATCTTGGAAACAAGCTGACAGTCTCGTCATCCCGACTCCTCCTGAGTACCGAAGCCACAACTTGGGAGAAGTCCAAGGATGAAGTTCACGCCCCAGGCCATCAATGCAAGCAACTTCATTGCGTTCACATAGACGGGCTGCAGCCGTGTACTTGAGATCTAATCAATGAATCATAACGCCGCCCCTCCCAGAGCTCTTCTCGTCCTTGGGAGGCTGAACAACGGTGAAAAAGTACCACCATCCTCTGGAGGACAGGTGAACGCGGTTGCTAAACACCACTTTCTTGAGGGAGCAGCAGCGGTGGCAGCACACTGCCCTCGAGAGGCCGAGAAACGGTGGTGGTGGCTAGACACCGCAATCGAGGGGACGAGCAATGGTGGTGCCAACGCACCATCTTCGGGAACGCCGGGAAACATGGTAGCTGAACACCCCAATCAAGAGGACGAACAATGGTGGTGCCAACGCACCATCTTCGGGAAGATCGGGAACTATGGTAGGGAAACACCGCAATCAAGAGGACGAGCCATGGTGGTGCTAACGCACCATCTTCGGACACATGGTAGGGAAATACCACAATCAAGAGGACGAGAATGGTGGTGCCAACGCACCATCTTCGAGAACGTGGGGAAATATAGTAGGGAAACACCACGATCAAGAGGACGAGCCACGGTGGTGCTAACGCACCATCTTCGGGAACGTGGGGAAACATGGTTGCTGAACACCACGATCAAGAGGACGAGCCACGGTGGTGCTAACGCACCATCTTCGGGAACGTGGGGAAACATGGTTGCTGAACACCACGATCAAGAGGACGAGCCACGGTGGTGCTAACGCACCATCTTCGGGAACATGGGGACACATGGTAGGGAACCACCACAATCAAGAGGACAAGCCATGGTGGTGCTAACGCACCGTCTTCGGGAACAGGGGGACACATGGTAGTTGAGCACCACAATCGGGAGGATGAGCAATGGTGGTACCTACGCACCGTCTTCGGGAAAGCGGGGAAACTTGGTAGGAAACACCGCAATCAAGAGGATGAGCAATTTCCACCACCACCATTTTTGGCAAAACTGAGCGGTGGTAAAACACCACCCTCTGGAAAATACTGCGCAACAGCAGTGGTAATCAAACACCATCCTCTGGAGAGCAGGCAATGTGGGGACTCGACACCACAGACAAGAAGACGAGCGGACGGTGGTGGCGGTGCACCATCTTCGGAATACCGCACAACCGTGGTTGTTAAACACCATCTCCTGGAGGGCAGGCGACTGTAGAGGCTAGACACTGCATGAAAGAAGGCGAGCGGCTGTGGCGGCAGCGCACCATCATTGAAATACCGAGTGACGGTAGCGGTAAAACACCATCTTCGAGAGAGCAGGAGGGCGTGGTGGCAACACACCACCTTCGAGAGAATAAGCCGGTTCCATCTGTAGCGAATGGTGGAGTGACACTTTAAGGCAGGCGGCGGCGCAGAGACACCAGGGTGACTGTAAAGCAGATAGTTGACTCCTATTCCTACGCATCCCTTGGTCCCATCTGCCTGACATAACCAAAGGAAGCGAGTCAGCGACTGACAGAAGACAAATCGATTGTCCGAAAGATCGACAGCGAGCATAACGAGGACGTGGCTGCAGTGAGGGATGGTGTTTGTCAACCGTCGCGCCGTCGCGAGTGAAAGTGTAGAATTTGGTTACTGGAACACCATTGAGGATGCTGCGTTCCTCAAGACGAAATGCCGTGCGTGGGCGTGGGCGGAAGGCGGTACATGTTTGTATGTCTTTGCCATATGCTCCTTGCCCCCAGCCTCGGACAGCCACCGTCCACGTGGAGTCGAGGCCAACTACTACCGCGCTTGAAAGAGGCGCTCGTCCGACCAAGTTTCGACATGCGGTGATCCAAATTAATGTAAAATTAATGACTGACATCGACACTTTCAGTGTGGAGTTTGGGCGCTATGATTCGATTTCAACACGCTGAACGAGCCATAGTATCCCTCGCCCGCAGTTAGCTCCTGACTCCCCAGTCTTGAGAGTCCACATGAGCTATGGATTGTTCTCTCTCTCGTTCGAGTGTCATAGATCCCCTGAACTACGGACTCAGGGAGCGGCCTTTACAATAGTGGCATTTTTACGAAAAAGTATGCCTGATATTTAGCTGGTTGAGGACATTGTTACCTCTCCATACCGCAGGCAGCAGCGGGATTCATCAACCACAGGTCATGACCAAAGAAGAAGACGACTCGGGACCGACTATATGATATAGGTATATACCCCCTCTAATCCCGACAAAACTCGACGAAACGTTCTGCCCAAGTGTATTGATTGAGGTTCGTCTACAGTAACCCAACGATCAGCTTCGAGCTCGATATGAGATCAACAGAAAACGTACACAGTTATACCAGCTTTCATCGGTGAACTCTGGAAGAGCGTCCGGTGGACTTTGTAGAGGTACCTTGAGACGCTGTATAATGGCCAAAACTGTGAGTCTTAACGATGTTTCCGGGGATAAGAAAGAAAACGTACGCGAGGTACAATCGTATTATCATCCTTCAAGCGAAGCTTGGTTTGCTTGAGGATCCTCGATAACCCGTTATTTTTCAAGTAGGTTGAGAACGGCTTGGAATTATCGTAGACGGTGTCGCAAGCCTGGACCGTAAAGGCTAGGACCTGTAGCTGTTGCAATAGAGTATGCAAATATCCAGGTGGCTGCTTTGAGCGCAGTTTCTTGATCTGGAAAGCGGTATCAGCCTTGCGACACCACTCAACAAGACTCACCCCTCACCTTCCAATCTCGGTCCATGACCCGGTTGCTGCAATACTTGAAGAGTTCCTCGGTCCTCGGTCGCCCATCTTCCTGTGAAACGAACCAGTTCAAGAAATATCCAACAATGGTAGCAGAGCGACTTTTCGACAGCAAAGGACCCCAGAAAAAGAGGGTAGCTTCCATACCAACATATTGAGAATCGAGGATATTCGAAACCGCAATTCGGTCGAACCGCATGGTCGGTGTGAGGCCTATTTTGACCGATTCCCTGGATTTGATACCCTCAGCGAGCGCACAAGCTTCAGTGGAATACAACTTGAAGGAAATGGAGAATGTGCGAAGTCGGTGGGCGAACATGCGGAGTTGATCAGACAAGTAGAAGTAAAGGCACCCGTAGATGTCTTCAGGGTGAGCCCCGTGGGCCTTTCCTGCTGCGATAACGTCGTCGACGCTGCATTTATGTCAGTAGACTTCCCATCGAAGGAACAGTGGACGTACTCCCAGCCATCGAGAGGGTTAGCAAAGTCGCTTTGAAGCCATTGGCCCTTCGGCGAGAATAGTGACACGTTCGCGGTGTTGAAATGGAAATTAGGTGCGCCGAAGGGTAAGACGATCCCGAACCGACGATACTCCTGGAGGGCAACTCGGTGGGACGGCTTGAGTCGGGCATAGATGCGGTCTCTAAAGTCCCTTCGAGACGGTTCGCCTGTGAATCTGCAATACTCCTTCTGGGCATCGGAAGCGGAGAGTGGCGTCTGGTCACCCTCTGCATCTGGTAATAAGCGCATTAAATACGAATTCGCCTCGAGAGGGTAAAGCCAAGATAAGGTGGACCTCCCTCCGAGCGCTATACCCGTTGAGTTGCCCCGGTCTGCGTCCAAGGCCGCGGCGATACATAGTCCAATCTGTAGTGTGTAGGCCTCTGGAAGAAAGACAGAGTACCAAAAGTGAAGAGCAACGTCCGCTGCCAAGGCTTCATCGGGTGTCATTCCCAGGGTAAGAAGCAACAACAGGTTGCGACACGCGACAGGGAGTGTGATATCGTTCAGCGAAACGGTCAAATTCCCAGAGAAATCGGAGGGTAGGCTGTTGAAAGTTTTGACAACATGGCGTATGTCCCCAGACGCTGTGAAAGTTGCGATATCAGAACGGACGCCGGTGGCTATTTTGAGTAAAAGGAAAGAAGAATCGTACCGACAAACGCGACGTTCAGATTTTTGGTAGCGTCGTCCTCGTTGGCTTTGAGGTTGATGACGTCCATGGCGGGTACCTTGCCCCATCTGTTGTAAAAGAGTGTGCAAGGTAAGTGGTGTAGTAGGAGCAGTCCAAAAAATGTCACAAAGCAAGTCTCCTGTCAAACTTTCCTGTCGATTGGCAGCGTAGAATCTCTTCCGGAGATTTATCACCAACGAAGATAGGCAGACGTCCTTCCCGCACCCAGGAGGGTAGCCAGTCCTCTTCCTTGAGAGGGTTTTTGCAGTCTTGAGAAGGGCAGGTCAGACGGGGAGGAAGTGAACTGAAAAGTATAGACACCTTGCTTGTGCACCTTCCAGTGCTTCTTTTGGCAGTCCTGGACGTTAAAATGTAAGTGACCATCAACGAGCGTGGAGCAACTGGCGTACTTTGGAACAGTAAGAGACGAGCTTACAGCCGCTGCAAGCCATATTACCAGGGGCATCGCATGCGGCAGGAAGCTCGGGCTGAGCGTTGGCACATGGAAGCACCTGGAGGGGTGGGAGCAAATGTTTTACTGCTCGCATCATGTCCTGATAAGCGCGCTCGCGAGTGGCTTGATCTGGTGAGGCGATCCCCGACACAGCTGCCATTAGTTCCAATCTAGTGATCTCTTCGGGGACAGAGCCAACGTAACGAAGATGGCTTGTAGACATGGTGTCGAGAGAGACCGGTCAGAGGCTTTCTTGCCTTGGGATCTGAGAGACACCCAAGGTCAAAGGGAAGAAAGCAAAGCGGATGGTACGAGAGTTTCATCCTCAGTTTATAACGAGGTGACTCATGGTCGTGACTCCTTGTGGGATCCGACTGCGGGGAGTAGCCTGTAGGTAGCTTCATTCCGGCCCTTCCGCGAAGGTTAATAGACACTGCAGCGACTTGTTGTGAGCAGCCCTCCGCGGTTCGAGCGGAATATACTTCCGGGATCTAGATGCCTTGGAGATTACTTGCGCACCTTTGCGAAAAAGAAAAAGAGGGCCCGGGTAACGCTTCGATTTTGTTCTCTCTCCCGTTAAGCCTGTTTGGCGCGCGTCCGAAAAGTTCGATTCAAGTTAGCTGGTAGAGGAACGGAAAGGAGTCAAAAGGAGTCCTACCAGCTCCCAAATTTAAAACCGTTTTCCACTAGTTTACCTCTTTTCTGTGCACCGACAATCACATCGCGGCGGGCCAGTGGCAGGAGCTGGGCAGGAGTTTGTGTTCGACATTCGACAACTCGACTGGGAAGTGCCGACACGTCTTCCCACGCTAGCGCTTGAAGCCGCAGCCAAACAATGCCAAGCACGAGCTCGCTGTGCTCCACGCTCCCCAAGGGGTAAACGACGATGATGGCGACCTCACAGGCTCTCCTTCTGCGCCATGGTCCTCGTCCTCGTCATCGGAGACCTCCACATTCCTCATCGTATCCATGATCTACCTCTGAAATTCAAGAAGCTGCTGGTACCAGGAAAGATTCAACAAATCCTGTGCACCGGGAACGTCTGCGACAAGGAAACCTATGAATACCTACGAACCATATCGCCCGACGTCCATGTCGTGAAAGGAGACTACGACGAGTCGGGGTTCCCGCTATCCGTTACTGTGCTGCACAACCCTATCAAGATTGGGGTCATTCATGGGCATCAGAGTGTCCCGAACGGCGATCTGGATGCTCTGTCTGCGATTGCGAGGCAGATGGACGTCGACGTCCTGATTTCCGGGCATACCCACATGTGAGTGGCGGCTTATGGTTCCAAGTCTTTGCTTATAATCTCGTCCAGATTCCAAGCTCTGGAGTACGAGAATCGCTTTTTCGTGAACCCTGGCTCAGCGACGGGCGCTTGGACAGGGGCATTCGTCGGGTATGTTGCTCCTTCATCACCTTGATCTCGTACTTAAGTTCTATAGGGAGCCAACGCCCTCGTTCGCGCTCATGGACATCCAAGGCTCAGTGGTGGTAACCTATGTGTACCAACTCATCGAAGGCGAAGTCCGTGTCGAGAAGATCGAGTGGAGAAAGGAGCCAGAAGTAGCTAATGCCCCAAGGAGTACCGTCATGCCCCAGCGCATCCCAAGCCCAACACCCGCGAACAATGAGAACGGGTGGTAGCTTACCGATGTACTTACCCTTACCTCTGAAGAATCCTTCGAGAATTCGACAATCTTAACCATAATTTCCGCAGCTTCGGCATTCTTTAGCGATACCCTTCTTCACCCTCACCGAAGACTTGGCAAAGCAGCGCCCGTGATGCCCGAAGGACCTCCAATGGCGAATCTACTACTCGTGGTCGGGCTACCTTGGCGGGCACTTTGTCTCGACTTGTTAGCCAGTCGGATGTCTAGCACAAGCTCTTTCCGAGCCCTTGGAGCCGGCGGTTGGAAGAGCGCTGACGAGCGCTGATGGCGAATCGCAACCTAGCACTAACCGCAGTGTTCAGCCGATCGACATTCGCGTTCTCACTGTGTTTAACGCCGACAACCCCAGAGCTCAGGGGGTAAGACCATGTGGGTAGGCCATGTCATTTAGTGGTTGTAATCGGGTTGTTCACCATGTATGGACACGTAGGGAGAGCAGCATGAAGGTATAGAGGTAAGCTCGATCTTGTAATTTCTTTCCAGAGCTCGTATAAACTGGAAGGTGTTTTGCTCATTTTCGAAAGATTATCGACTCTCACTGAACACCCTCGAACAAACAAGATGCCTGGAACCTTTACTTACAACTTCGATACCCCTTCTTTCAAGGGAACGGCCACTGTCAACACTGGGTGGGTATCATTCAAATTGATTGCGCCTCGATGCTAACATTCTCGTAGTTTATTCATCGGTGGTCAATGGGTTGACCCTGTTGAAAGCCAATTCATCGAGTAGGCCGTCCTTGCTTTTCATGACTGCTCTAGTTTCTAATTTCCGTGTCTCCCCAAGCGTCGTCAATCCAGGTCAGTGCTGATTATTTATAATTCAATGAAGTTTGGGCTCACACTCACTATCTATGCCAGCCACTGGCAAGGTGATCACGAAGATCGCGGGAGGCAGCAAAGCCGATGTAGACAAAGCCGTCGAAGCCGCAGCAAAGGTTTGCATGGATTTCTTCTACACAAACGAAAGTTGTCAACTTGGGTCTTGCAGGCTGCTAAGACTACGTGGGGACTCAAGACTCCCGGCCGCGAGCGTGGCAGGCTCTTGAACAAGCTCGCGGATCTCCTCGAGCAGAATTTAGACGAGTTTACCGCGTTGGAAAGTCTCAACACCGGTATGTGTACCCGCACCCCCTAGGAACCTAAACTCTTACTCGCGAAACAGGAAAGGTCTATGCGAACACGAAGCATATCGACATGGGAGCCTCGGTTCAAGTGTTCAGGTACTTTGCGGGATGGGCCGACAAGATTCAAGGCAGAACCGTCGAGGTAATACCAGTGAGGCAGGTTGTTGGGCAAACCTCTGATTGGCTCCATTCATAGACAGATGAAAACAAGCTCGCCTATACCCGACATGAGCCGTATGGCGTTGTGGTAGGTGGCATGGTCTTTCGCTTCTAGCATTGTGCTCACCGTATCAAAGGGTCAAATCATTCCATGGAACTTCCCAATGGTGCGTTGGAATTGAGGTTTCGCAGAGCTTCTTTCTGACCGTTCTTTAGGGAATGTTGTCCTGGAAGATCGCACCCGCTATCGCGACTGGCAACGCCATCGTCCTCAAGGTAAGTGCGGACGATAGCCTTCCCGTCGCCGTCATTTTACTCAACGGTCGTCATCCTCTCTCTCAGCCATCTGAAATCACACCTCTCACAGCACTGAGGTTCGCCGACATCGTTAACGAAGCTGGGTTCCCTCCAGGTGTTATCAACATTGTCAATGGATACGGTAAGCGCTGTCATCATATCTCTCTCTACAGGTGAGGCTAATCCGATCGTTGTAGGTCCCTCCGTTGGCCAGGCCATTTCGGAACACCCGAAAATTGAAAAGGTCGCGTTCACGGGAAGCACGTTGACCGGACGTACGGTCCTCAAGGCTGCTGCCGCAACCAATCTCAAGGATGTGACATTGGAGCTTGGAGGAAAGAGCCCTGCTATCATCTTTGATGATGCGAACATCGAGCAGGCCATCAAGTGGGCTACGAATGGTATCTTGTGAGTGTTCACTCTTTCACTTCGGTTGTAACCTGTCCCTGAAACTAAGATGCCCTATCAGCTTCAACATGGGTCAGGTATGCGCTGCGGGGTCTAGGATATTCGTTCAGGAAGGAGTGTATGACCTGTTCTTGGAGCATTTCACCGCCGCTGCCAAGGCTTTGGGTGATAGTGCTGGAGATCCATTCGCTCTGGGTACCCAGCATGGCCCACAAATCTCTTCCACTCAATTCGACGTACGCTATCTATCCGTGGTCTCAATCAACCTAATACCAAACTTTGCCTACTCTAGCGCGTCATGGCCTACATTGACTCTGGAAAGCAAGAAGGTGCTAACGTCCAGATCGGCGGAGTGAGGCACGGAGATCAAGGATACTTTATCAAGCCTACCGTGTTCACGAATGTCACGCCTGAGATGAAGATTGTCCGCGAGGAGATCTTTGGGCCTGTCGGCGTCGTTATCAAGTTCAAGACCGAGGAAGGTTCGTTTCCGGTCCTCCCGTCTTCTCTTCCTTGGGATCTTGCTCAATCTATTTGTTCTATCAGAGGTAATCGAGCTCGCGAACGACACGATTTACGGCCTTGCAAGCCAGATCTTTACAGAGAACACGACTCGTGCTATTAGGGTTGCGCACGCCATTGAATCTGGGAGCGTTTATGTAAGTTCTCCACCGTGCAGTCGTCAGAGTGGTCTTTGTTGACGATCGTAGGTGAACTGCTCCAATACGGCTGAACCAGGCGTTCCATTTGGGGGATACAAGCAATCTGGCGTGGGCCGAGAAATGGGTGAATATGCTCTCGAAACGTGCGTTTATCTTTTGAACAGCGAGTTTTATAAACCGTGCTCAAGGATGCGTTGTTTCCTCCCTTTAGATACACCCAGGTCAAAGGGGTCCACATCAACATCGGGCTGAAGATTTGAAGTGGACAATTTCCGAATAGATTCATTCTTAGCTGTGCCGTGGGGTGTTTAGTCTAGAAGCTCCGAACGATGTGATCCCTTATTGGACTTTCTCTCATCTTGCGTGACCTGCATCGAATGGCCGAGGCGTATTGTTCTGGGATGTTCTGGGAAGCTTCCCCCTGACTCAGTCGACTCGGGCGAGAATGACTACGGTCGATTAATTCATCTCAATTTCATAGAAGTTTTTCGACCCCGTCCCCGGCATCACCATCCCTACCAGTATTTAGCTGTCGATTAGGCCTCAACGGATCCCTGCATACGGGTGACATGGAAGATCTTCTCAAAAATGCACTTTCGTCTGACGATGCTGGAAGTTCAAAGTGACCACTACTTGCTACCCTTCTCCCACCACTGGCAAGCCTGACTCTCAATAGGAATGGCGGACCGGCGTCGGCCCGTTGACGTGTCGTCATCTGCCATCAATGCAGCTCGTCGCGACTCTCATCGTACCACGATGTCATTTGTTCTTGAACGCTCAGTACTAGGTGAAATATTACAGACGGTGCGTAATTTAACATGACTCTCGGTAGCTATATCAATCGCTGAAGTATATCCAACAGCCGTGAATACCGAGAGTGGGTAGTGACTAAGTAGGCTACTGTGTGCACGCGCAGGCCGCTCGTGCGGGGTGAACCCATTGGCCACCGTGGAAGAAAACCTCAGATTCTGGCTAGCCATATTGTCTTCTAGCCAGCCATGGGTGTGCTCAGAAGGACGCTTGCATCATGGAATACCGAACTACCCGTCAGCAGGCTTACCCAGGTGCTGAGCGCTATAATGCCCTGAATTAGGCAATACTTCGAACCTTCCGAAGAATTGTATTGGCCCGCATATGGCTGGAAATAGGCACCTTTCAAAGGCCACGTTACCGTTGACTGACTGGTACATAAACGCTTCGTCTTCTGTGGATTTCTGAGACATCGAGTCCCATCTTGCTCTCACCACTCACACGAAATGCCTGGAACCTTTACTTACACCTTTGACACCCCTGCTTTCAAGGGAAAGTCTACCATCAACACCGGGTGCGTCCTGTCCAGGCCGGTCGATCGAACGTGGATGCTCACTTTCTCGCAGGTTGTTTATCGGTGGTCAATGGGTTGATCCCGTTGAGAGCCAATTCATCGAGTAAGCCGTCTGCTTATTTCATTGTGCCTCTCGTTTTGAATCCTTATGTTTGGTAAGGGTCGTCAATCCAGGTGAGCGTCTCGATACATTTTTACAGACCCCATGCTGACATGTTTGGATACGTAGCCACTGGCAAGCCCATCACGAAGGTCGCTGGGGGCAGCAAAGCCGATGTAGACAAAGCGGTAGAAGCGGCGAAAAAGGTCAGATGGGCTCTACTCGACGCGGCCAATAGTGTCTTATATCGTCCAGGCCTACAAGACAACATGGGGCCTCAAGACTCCCGGCCGCGACCGTGGCAGGCTTCTGTCCAAACTCGCAGACCTGCTGGAAGAGAATTTGGATGAGTTTGCCTCGTTGGAAAGCCTGAACACTGGTATGGAATTCTGTTATATCTACCACTACAAAATCTCATATCTTACTGGTTGTACAGGCAAAGTTTATACAAACGCCAGGAATATCGACATTGGAGGCGCCATCCAAGTGTTCAGATACTACGCGGGATGGGCTGATAAAATCGAAGGCAAGACTGTCGAGGTAAGTCACATTTAGGCATCTGGTGATCACGGTCCTGAAGAGTTCTGGAAGACGGACGAGAACAAGCTGGCCTATACGCGAAACGAGCCTTACGGCGTTGTGGTAAGCATGCAAACGCTTCGTACGTAGAAGAAGTCCGGCTCAGCGGCTCAAAGGGTCAAATTATTCCTTGGAACTTTCCAATGGTGCGTTCTCATTCTTCGAATCCCAGTGGACTTTTTCTGACCGCTCTTCAGGCAATGCTGTCCTGGAAAGTTGCCCCTGCGATAGCCACTGGCAACACCATTGTCCTCAAGGTCAGTCTAGCGTTAGATGAACTCCTTCTTACCGTCGTTGCTCACTATTCCCGTAGCCATCCGAAATCACGCCTCTCACAGCGCTGCGGTTTGCCGAGTTGGTTAACAAGGCGGGCTTCCCACCAGGTGTCATCAACATCGTGAATGGATACGGTGCGCCAGGTCGTCATTTTCATATCAGATCCAGACACTTACTCGGTTCTAGGGAACACTGTCGGGCAAGCCATTTCGGAACACCCGAAGATTGAAAAGGTCGCGTTCACCGGAAGCACGTTAACGGGCCGAACGATCCTCAAGGCTGCTGCCGAAAGCAACCTCAAGGATGTGACGTTGGAGCTTGGAGGGAAGAGCCCTACCATCGTCTTCGATGACGCGAACATTGAACAGGCTATGAAGTGGGCCGTTGGCGGTATTTTGTATGTGCTCATCCTGTTCTCGAGTAACCACCCACGTCCTTACGCGATTGCCAAGCTACAACATGGGTCAGATGTGCACGGCGGGATCCAGGATCTTCGTTCAGGAAGGCGTGTACGACAAGTTCTTAGAGCAATTCACCGCTGCTGCCAAGTTCATGGGCGACAGTGCTGGAGATCCATTCGCTCCAAGTACCATGCATGGCCCCCAGATCTCGCAAACCCAATTCGACGTACGCGTTCTTTGCTTCCTCACTGCGGACACAGTCTGAGTTGTTGGGACGTTGTAGCGCGTCATGGCCTATATTGATTCTGGAAAGAAAGACGGCGCAAAAGTGCACCTTGGAGGAGTGAGGCACGGTGATCAAGGATACTTCATTAAGCCTACTGTGTTCACTGGGGTTCGATCTGATATGAAGATCGTCCGTGAGGAGATCTTTGGGCCTGTTGGTGTCATTATCAAGTTCAAGACCGAAGAAGGTTCGTTCAATCATCGCCGCAGTCAGTCATCCTTGGGGCCTCTCCTGACACGTCTGTTCAGAGGTTATCGAGCTCGCAAACGATACTGTGTATGGGCTCGCGAGTCATATCTTTACCGAGAACACGAGTCGTGCCATTAGGATTGCGCATTCTATTGAATCTGGAAGCGTTTGGGTAAGCTTCGTCACGGTGCCACTCATTTTCACAATCACGCGATTGACTTTGCGATAGGTGAACTGCGCCAACACATTTGAAGTAGGCCTTCCATTTGGAGGGTACAAGCAGTCGGGTGTTGGGCGGGAGTTGGGCGAATGGGCATTGAAAACGTGTGTTCTTCGCTTTTACGATCGCTGAACAGAAATTTGACTTTTCCTTTCAGATACACGCAAGTAAAAGCGGTCCATATTAACATCGGGCTTAAGCTTTGAAATTGGGGCAATCTGCGGGAACGAGATCTCTTCCTTCTCCGCCGTGCTGCGTGGTATAGTGTAAAATCATGATGTGATCGCTGTTCTATTTGACAAGCCTTTTTTTCTTCCTGACTTGGACCGACACGCTTCTGATTCACCTCCAAGGGTAAGTTTCTCAAGACGCTCTGCAACGCTGATAGCCTGAGGGTTGTGGCAGCGGCCAATGGACATTTAAAAGGCAAGGCAACTTCTCTAAAGTTTATGCTCCGTTGGTTCTGATACTCCGCTAACAGATAGCCTTTTTCGCATGGGGGTATAAGATCGTTTCATGCCGATACGGCTACCCGCAGCTCGTGTTCTTTCACGAGGGCCACCGACAAGTATCGTATGACCGTGCTCATTTATACCACGATCCGAGTCTATTAGAGTTCCTGTATCCTTGCTTTCCCCCCTCTGAGTCACCCACGCCGGAGACTCGAAGAAGAGAAAGTGTTCCATTCGCGATGTCTCAACAATTCCGGCACTTCAAAGGCATCCGGCCCCCTCGTCGTGAAGGGTCCCCGGATGTCGATGCTTTTCAGAAGCTGTTCAGCCTCCGTATGACGGACATCGACGATATTGAAAGGGTGTTTGAATGTGTTTCGAACGTCGCGCCACTCGATACTCCCCCAGCATCACTCCCATGTGCCAACGTGCAACCCGCCCAGCATATTGTCTGCGAAAAGACAGGAAGTAAGGCTTGTAGCGCATGTAAGCTGGTTTCGTATTGCTCCAAGGTATGAGCCGCGTCTGTGCGTCGTCGATCAGGATCTCAACCCATGCTATCTGTAGGAATGCCAGATCGCGCATTGGCAGCGTCACAAAAGAGGCGAGTCCTATCTATCCATTCTTCCGCACCGCCACATTGACCGAAGGTATCCCTCGATATTGTTTAGTGTGCAAAAATCCGATGAGGTCGAATGAATGGAAGCCATCGTGGGCGAATGAAGATCGCCTTCCTGGCTTCATCGAGATGGACCCAAAGGCTCCGACTTTGGAGAAGACTCTTTTCGATGGCGGAAGCTCCCTGTGAGTGGATCACTAGCCCTCGCCGACGCCCTTTGATCAAACCTATGTATTGGATCGACGCATAGCTGGGGAAACATGCCCGCCGTTGACTTGATCAATCTTGCCGGTAACGAAGCAGACGCTATGAAGGACTTTTCGCTTGCTTTCGTCGGTGAGATCCACTGTCAAAATTATTCAGCTCCTCAGCTGCTCAACCGTCTTTGCTTGCGCTAGCATCCGGTGACCTTCGACATGTGATGAAAACTATCAACTCTCTCCCAGACAACTATTCTGGCAAGTTGAACATCATGATAAACGATGGAAACCCATTCGTCTTTTGCCGCAACATCGTCCTTCTCCTCATACTAGGCTGCGTGCCAGATGAGAAGGTTGCCGCCGACATCGCTCTCCATTTCTGGTACTCTGTTTTTATCCCAGCGGGTTATCGATTGCGCATTGGATACCTTGTCAATGCTTTGCTGAAGCGGTTTACCGATCCCGCTACCAGGGGGAAACCTTTCCCTCTTGGAGCCACCTCTAGCTTGGCCACCCCTGCATTAGCGGAGGAACACAAGATGTGTTTCCAACATTTCATAGCCGATCCCCATACGCCTGATGATCTAGGGATAGATGTCGATAATGCCCAGGCCGAGTATGATCGCGTCAGGACGGACCCTTCGCGCAAGGATTATAGGGACAGAATGTACACCCGCCTGAAGCCATCACACCGCGTAGCATTTCACGAATATCGTCGTTACGGCATTGTCTTGCCTATCGGGGCTGCTAACCCTCATTTTAACTGCGCCAACTCATCCCTATTCTCCATAGTAGGCAGATGGCTGCAGACCGACTTTGCCGACCCCCTCGCAGGTTGGGAGTAAGTTTATGTCTCCACTGTCGTCTGTCCATCACCAAGCTCATTTCACCACCTAGCAACGAAGAAGTGGTCCGAATTGGGAAGACTCATGGTGCCCAAGCGGAGGATATTTACGGCTGCCTTTATTTTTTCCTCTCTTCACAGCTCCGTAGCCTCGCGCAACGTATACGCAAACTTCCTATCTCGTTCAAGCTCTTCTCGGCCGAAGCATGCGCTCTGTCGAAGGACATCAAGGAGAACAAGTTCACGGGGATGGGTATCACCTCAAACACCAGGTTTGACCGCATCGAGGTGTCGAACATTTTAGATATCAGCTACGTTGGAACGCGCCGAGTTCTCACCTCCTGGTCTTCGTTCCTCAGTCAGAACAAGCATGCGGCTATTGTGGGGTACTACATGAACTGGTCCATGGTTCAGAAAGATGCTCGTGTGGAAGGCGCGACCAGAGCAGCGTTCACAGAAGTAATGGAACGGATGATCGAGCGGGAGAAAGGGGTTGATGCTCTTAAAGCCACGTTTTCAAAGCTCACGATCGAGACCGGTAACACTTGTGCGTGCAAAATCCTTTCTCTCTCCCCCGATTTAACCATCATTTAATCACATTTGGTCAGCAGGGTCTGCGCCGAACAAGCTTTTCTCTTTGATGGTAGACATGGACGCCATGTACGAGAACTCGAAGCCATTTGACCAATATCTCAAGCGAGAGAAGTTAGATGCCATTCTGAGAGAGACGAAACTTAAGCTACGAAGGCGACACAGAATTGTTCCCCATGTAAGTATTCACTCTGAGCCAACCCCGAACGATTGACTTACATTTATCGTATTGTTAGCGCTTGGGTGTATCAATCGAAGGCCCACCGGATGCATTACCGGTTTTTCCTAGCGAAGAGAGCTGGTACTACCAGGTACGCTCACCAGCATTATTTCTTGGAAAAAGGTCAATGTGCTAATCTCCTGTACCTCACAAGACTAAGCTTCATTGTAATACCTGGGTAGAGCGCTTCGTTGAGTTTTCGCGAGAATGAGTCTGACCGTACCTTCTACCAATACCACTCATATGTTGTGTCGTCAACAACCCTTGTGTTCTACTCTCAGACTCAGGCTGATGGTATTATCGAAGCGAGCAATACATATTTTGAAAATTTGAGGTGGTAGTAAAGGACAGAAGTGGTGGTTTTGTGGATTAGTGACATTGTGAAATAACGAAGGAAAGGAACGCTGTTTTGAAAGGAACGAGGATGCTAAAATCATAACGAATCACGTCCGTCGAAGGTTAAAACACTGAGCTTTCAAATTAGTCAATGTCTTGGCACCGAATTGCGGGTTTGGGAGCGCCGACATTCACTTCGAGACTTGTAGCACAACCATCGGGACTCCTACAACCGATCCTCCCTTTTAGTGGAAAGCAGGAAGGACGAGCGGATTTGCTTACCCGAGGGATACGGCGAGCTCAATGCTCTTCGTTTGCCCATTCTCCACATATTTGCCTTGAACTGGAGCAGCGTACCCATACCCAGCACCAGGAGCATGTACGGCCAGCTGTTTCTTGTTACTTGGGTCCCTACAAGGAAATATTTTCGGTCAGCCAGGAAATATTTGTATGAGGCGATCTTCTTACTCTGATATATATCCACTCCAAGCCCACTGGATAGGGAGGCGATGTTAACAGTTAGCCTAAACAATGGCTTAGAATCGATCCAGACTGACATTAATGTACCCTCCGTCCCCTTTGAGAGTAAAGTTACCTGACGCCAATGGTGTCAGCGTAAAAACACTTGGAGAAACGCAAGACGTACCCCTCCTTGCTAAATAGATTTCATAGCTACGAGCACCTTCCATCAGACTGCAGAACGGGATAGAGAAGGATAAATGAATCTTACCCGTAGGTGCCATGAGGGAAAGGCCGGTCGAATTCAACATGTCTGTGAAAGCAGGGCTCCTCAAAGCTTGGAGTGTGGTCGGAATGTGCCATGATGATATTGAACTCTGGATACTTCTCCCGGGTCTCTGATACGGTCTGAAGTACGAATTCCCCTCGTTCCTAAATAGCGAAGAAGTCAACCTTAAAAGGATCGTCTCAATCTGTGAGCCGCATACCTCATCATCGTTCCAATTCTTGAAGAATTGGACTAACGTCCACACGATCGCGCCAATGACGACAGTGCTGCGTTCATACGCCCTTTAACATCGCGCTGTCCACGATATACATGTGTGAAAACTCACGCTATGTTGATGGCACCAATCATTGTCCACTTTGCGATGATCACTGGCACCAGAGCTGCGAGAGTTGGCGCTCGCCGCTGAACACCACGCCTGGAGGGACCTGGTCCATGGCAAGTATTCAAGATGGACAAGGCTGCTTCCTGTGGAACGACACAAACTGTCGGAACATCCTACTTCCAGAGTTCAATCGAATGAACTTACCTTGACCTCCTTAGCACGGATCTGGACGTCCTTGTATTCGGCCAATCTTCAAATGGTCAGAATGATCTCGTGAAATAAGTTCTGCGTTGAGGTTTCACTCACCCAAGGTATCTACATAATTTAGTCGATGCTGACCGTGTGTAAGAAATATTGACTCACAAGCAACAATTCTGATAGCATCCAAACGGCCGAAGTGCCAACGCTGTTGATTCACACTTATCCGGTCCATTTAGGTTGTACCTTCCGGAGCCTCAGCCGCCCGTTCAGAGTTCGAACAATGACACCACTCACTAGATACTAATCAGTCAGTCGTCTGGAAGGGGAACGGAGACCACTCACCTGGTTTGTGTCGAAGATGTCGTTGACCATTTTCTAGAAATCCACGAAAAGCGTTTACAAAAATGTTGAGCTTGAGCTTCAGGGGGAACCTACCAAGCAATGGCCCAAGAATTCCTGGCTGGGAACTTTATGGATGCATCCAACCTCATATTCGGGTTCAGGAGGGGGAGGACTGTTCCAGCAATGAGATCATAGCGACTGGATATAACGGCAATGAAAACTAACTCTGAGGGAGTTCCTTGATCAAGAGACCTGTCGGAGGTGCCAGTGAGCAATGAGCCGAACTCGGACAGCATTCTGACCCACCAGACGAAAGTACCACCAAAGCAGTAACGACCAGCCATGTCAGTCTTATGGCTACCAAAAAAAAAAAATTGTCAGAACGATGCAGGTATTGATCGACAGAGCACGTACTTCCATGAGTTGGTATCGTCGTATGTTATAAAATCGCCATCCTATGGAAATAGATGAGTTTGACTCAAGCTGACTAGAATAAATCTGGATACCTTGTTATACCAGTAAGTATGGGTGTTGGAATCGTAAGTGGGGGTGATCTTGGCATCCTTGATTTCGTTCCAGATTTCGGTCTGGGATTTGATGCTAGATTCGCCTGTGCAGGGTCCTGGCTTTCCGCCACCACTCATCTACGCAGAATCGCTTGAGTTCACCGAAATACCACAATTTTTGGCTACGCACCAAGCAGTTGGTTCCCCTGCACCCTCCTACCGCATATGTACGGCCGTACCAGGCCAAACCTGGCGGTGGTATTACTAGGTAGACCCTAGACAGAAACGAAGGGAAATAGTCATACCAAGATTGACTACCAGAATCGTAAGAATTGAGCCTCGTCGCTTGATATGATCGAAACCTTACCTTTGCCGAGATCGACACCCGCACGAGTGTAGAGAACGATTGCGTCCATGATATCCTTGGACGATGTGTGTGGCTTGGCGGTTCCGTCTTCTCCTTGGACAGCCAAATCCCATGGTCCATGGAAGTCGTAAGCTGAAGGACGATGAGTATGAGACCCATTTCGGAGTGATTGAAGAGGGACTGACACATCATGTTGATATAGGTAACATCCTTGACAATCTTGTTGATCTCAAATCCTCGCAGGAACCAGTAGCCCGCTGGCGCGGCTGATCAACGAGACGTGAGTGGGGCCCGTGTTGTTTAGAGAGGAAAACAATGGGCTCACCAACGGAGACGACTTTCGAGCCCAAGGCAGACTTGATTTCGCTGAAGAATGCCGTAAGATTGGGAGTATCTGTCAGATCGTAATTGAGCTCGATGGACCTTGCAACCTGTGGTAGTATCAATATCAATACCTTCGGCCGGACCCTGCCTCTCCATAGCAGCAGGATACTCCATATCGATATCAATACCATCCAGATTGTACCTTGATATGAAGCTTTGGACTGAGCTAATAAACTTAGCTCTGTTTGCACGAGTGGAGATCATTTGCGTGAATAGGGTCTTGGTCGGGTCTTCCATCGAGAATGTCCATCCTCCGACAGCGATCGTCACTTCAAGGTTCGGCCACCTATTTTTGAGGCTCACGGTGTCGCGAAGGAGCTGCTCGTCCGCAGAGGCAAGGGCTATACACGGAAGAGTCGAATTCGTCAAAGATTAGACAAAGCGAAAAGATTAGCTTACTAATTTCGTTGGATTGTGTGATAGTTGCGAACGCGAAGATAACACCGGTGAATCCTTCAAGATTCAGATTCTCGGGTTTGAACGGTTGGCAGCTTCGGCGTGCAGCCCAGCCGGCGTAGTATCCAACCTTCCGCTTCAGCTGTGAGCCACCACAGGTCCTGGGGGTAGGAGTGCCGCAATTTGAGTGACTAAAAAACGGTTAAAGTTGACCACTGAGTGGGAACAGTAGCTGGGGTACTCTCGTACCATGGATCGCCGTTCTGCGTAAAATTAGTCATGGTGAGATCAAGTCAAAGGAAAAAGAGGATTGAACGCACCGGCGCAGCTTGACAGAATTCGGACGTGAGCCCGCAAAATCCATAGGCACTGCAGCACACGTTCAGAGGGCAGGTCTTGTTGCCTGGACTCTCAGGGCCACACTGGAGATCGGGATTGACACTGCAATAGGGATGATGTTGTAAAAATCAGTTGTAAATCGAGGTCGGGAAATCAACGTACGGAATGGGAGGGGGAGTTCCTGACGAGACGCATATGACTGCGTCCCTTTGAAGCCCGTCGCAACCTGGGACGCGTAAATCATGGAAGCAAACGTTCTGAAAACAAGGAAAACACTGACCTTTCCACTTGTAGGTGTTCTTGTTGAACGTTTCAATGTCGGCTACAGTAATACCGTACTGCGCCGCGATTAAGGCGCACCAAGTGCCAGGAACGACTGTGTGCTAGAGAAATATAGAGTGGAAAAGGTTACCTACGACTATCAAGTTGTACGAATAGACTCACAGTAGCACACGATCCATCGGGATTCGGTTTCGGGGAAATGTTTGGCAGAGTGCCAGACGAGATACACAACCTTTGACCTGTGTAACACTGATCAGAACGGGCGCTTCTCATATCAAGCTGAGGTCTTATGCACCTGGTTGAAGCTTGCCACAGTCGAGGCCAGAGTTGAAAGACGAGAGCTGCGTAGTGCTGATTCCAGCTGCGTTTGCGATATCCCAGCAAGTGCTATGAGGGGATCCGACAGTGGCGACCCTACAGTCTGGTAACATCATAATAAAGAGAAAAGCTCTCAGTATGTAGTATCATTGTCGTTAGAGAATCCATACCGGCGGCGAACGCAGTGGGCGACAGCAGCGCCAAAGCCCCAACTACCAACCAAAGCATCTTTGAAAAAGAGTACGGGCGATGCCCTCAACCTTTGGCCAGAACTCATCTTTAAATGGTCTACTAGGCGGTAGCATCTGGGTGGACACAGATGCTACCGAGAGCCAAGACCTGATGGTTGATTCCTTCATGAGTTTCAGACCTTGTCCGTGGACGCGTTCTGTCCTTCCCGACCTGATTTACCGTAATTGCTCCGAAGCCTCGACGATCACTGGCCAAGCATCAGCTCTTTTTTCAGCAGGTATGGGTTTGAATAATCAGCGCAGCTCACCTGAGGTAGCTCAACACTGGCAGGAACCACTGTTCCCCCTCACCGAAGCTCTAGCAAACGGTGCATAGAGGTTTGTGCCTTGGAATATCCAGATCAACGGAGTGACGCACCTAGCCCTTTGCACATGAAACAAGTTCCGCATCCCGATCAATTCGACTGGCAGAGTTCTCACCACCGTGAGCGACCATCTTTTCCTCTCCCCGTTTAACTGAGATGTAGAGAACCCAAGCGCAGCAACAATGTGCTCCTGACATCTGTCAATGATATTATGAAGGCAGATGCCATAAAGACGGCGCTGAGATCATCCCCGTGAGCTTGCTTTGAACCGCTTTGATTCGTGCGAGAGAGCGCTCACCTGCTACTGGCTGACGGGGGATCGGGATTCGGGGTACAACACGAAGCTAGAGAGTCAGTCGCAAAACAAAAACCTTGGGGTTGATTCGACAGGAAAATCTAGGAGGGACCCAATGAAGCATGAAATATACAATACATTATGCAGCAATAAATTAAGTGAAGCAGAAGATACGATTACGATCATGAGTAGATGCCGATACGGTACCCCACAATAGAATTCAAAACGAGGTGAGCACGGAGGGCATTACACCTTCCGACATTGATGAAGCTTCTTATGCTCGTTCCACCCATCTCGGAGACAATCTTTTCCGCAAAAATGAACTCGTCCATTACACGAACCTAGAAAATTGTCAGCATACTTCGATGAGACAGAGGACTCGGGCGAGACGCACCTCCACATTTCTTGCAACTTCCAAAGTCACCACAGGTAAAACATCTCTGCCACGGTCCTGCAGCGGCATTCCTCGACTCATCCTCCAAATCAACACTAGCATTCTCCCATCCAGATCCCGGGATATCCACCCTCAGCTCCCATATATCACCAAACGAGCGACTACTTCCGTCTCCCTTCTCCGAGGGGAGGTATTCCGTGTTCACATACCCAGAAAACATGTACGTCTTCCCCGTCGTGTCATCTACGACGAACTTTCCTGCCGCCCTGTAAGTCGGGAACCCACGCGTTAGGACTTGTTTCCAGTGAAGTGAAACCGTCGAATCGGCATTACGGTCGAGCTTGGCAGCAAAGGTATCGGCATAATAACTGAATGTGAACTCGACCTTCTCGCCTGAGCTAGCCGCACTTCGAGCAGTGGGACAGTAACCTCCAAAAGCGAACACATGGTCTGTCGTGGGGTTCTAGACAGCGGCAATGAGCTTCCATTCCACTGCGCAGTCGCGGAAAAAGAAGGGAACTCACATAAGCGATAGCCATCTCAGTTCGAGGGCTCGGTGGATTTCCTACAATTCTCTCTTCCCTCCAACCACCCTTGACGAGATCCCAGCTCCAGATGTCAGAGTAAGGATGGGAGTTGAAGTCTCCCGCCTCTTCTCGATTGAGTTTAGCCCCCAACCGATTCGCATCTCCATACATGACATACAGTCTCATCCCCTTCTCGTCAATCCACATCGAAGCGTTCGTCCTCGGTCCCGGCTCGTCATATCCTGGAGGCTTCCTACTCCACCCTTCATCCCCGCTCAACTTCTTCCAATGCAAGGTCGTAAAATCAAGCTCCATGAGGAGGTTGCATCCTATCTTCGTCGCCATAGGTTCTCCACCAAACACGTACATCTTGTCCCCTAGGCTCTGTACAGACATGGCTGGGACAGACTTGATACCCATTCCGTACGGCCACATGCTGTTACGTTTCTGCCTTGGACTTTCCTTGTAACCCGTCCAAGCCTCGGCCCACTCGAGCGTTCGCAGATTGAACACGTCAATCATAGGTATTCCGGTGAAGTAGTAAGCGATTTCGCGTTGATGGTCGATTCCGAACTCGAAGGTACTGAGATTCTCGAGATCCCTCCCTCGTCGTCGTGGATAATCCGGGAGACGTTCCCATTTTTTGCAATTCGAAAGCTTGATTCGCCAGAAGTCGCGATAATGAGTACCACGGAGGGTTTTGTCGCCTCCCAAAACGTACAGATAGCCTGTTTCAGGGTCAGCGGTGTTGGCGGTGTAGATATAATAAAATCTACCCACCCTTGTGGACAAAGGTGCCGCATCCTGCACGGGAAGGGAGGTTCTTCCCTGACTCTGGAATATATTTTCGCCAAGATCCTAGGACTTGTAGAGATGGGTCCCTGAGGTACATCCTGTCCAATAACGAAGGCTCTGGATGCAGATACTTGGAGATACTGTCCGCTTGGTCGAGAAGCTTGCGGGCGCTCCTGATGAGAGTCGAAGAGTAGGCAACGAAAGGGTCTTCCATCGGGAGAAGCTTGAACCCGGTCCATAACCAGAATGCAGCTGACCCGGTGTTGTAGATCGATAGACAGGTTGAGCCAAGAGTCGAGCGGTAGGAAGCGATAGTTGCGTAGAACGCTTCCGTCTTCGGATAACATAATTCCCAGTCTGAGGACACCGATATCAGCAGTTTCACGAGAGTAGAGAATAAGAAACGTACCCCACAGAGGGTTCGAGCGAGTGGTGTTGTAACGCACGGTTCGGTCTAGGACATGGAATTCTTGCAGCCATACCAGAGCCTGGTCACGAATCACAGGTCAGTCAACATTGGAGCGGGCGTTTCAATACTCACCTCAGCATAATCTCCCATCGCCTCGCAGCATACGGCAGTGTTGAGGTAAGAGTGCAGTAGCGTACAAACTTCGATCCCATTCCGAATCTTTGCATACAACGCTGGCCTGGCCCCCCGAGTGGGTAACGAAGCACCCCCAAGAAATGTGGATGATGCCTTCACCAAAAGCTTCTTCGCCTCTCGCGGATTCTTTCCATCGTGCGTGTTGGCTCTGAGTCCTATGACGAGCGCGGCTAAAAGTCGCCAAAGTCGGTTTTCCCTTTGATTCCAGGCCAGAAACATGTCCGCCTGGTCGGCGAATGTTGCGAGGATTGCAGCCCATGCTTGAAAAGGTGGATAACCCTGTCCATCGTAGTAGCTTGTGGTGAATCGATAGTCACCGAGGATGGTCAAGACGGGGTAATGTTTGGTAGCTTCAAATGGCTTTTCGTTCCACGCGTTTTCACCAGACTTGACGATGATGGCAAGCATAAGCGCCAAACTGCTGCTCGGGATTCGCAGAATCGACACCATTTTCTATCGCGAGGCAGAGTTCAGATATAGTCTGTCGCATCTTCGAAGAAAAGCTCACCTGGGGGTTCGGTACGATTGGGTGGTGTAGAGTCACGAAAAAATCCTTTCAAAGGCCTTTTCTTTCGACCACCTTGTGAATACGAGCAACAAGGCTGATTTCTCCGATTTTCATCGAAGAATTACTTCCATTGGCCCCCTGGATTGGTCCACAGCATGGACTGGAGCTGAAGGTTGAGCGTCGACGATGGGGTTCAAAAGAAAGAACGAGCACCAGGTGATCGTCGGTAATCAAAGCAAACCCTTGTTTGTCACCCAGGATATCATCCTGAGCACCAAACACTACCGGGAATCAGAGGCTTGGCACCGGTTATTGAACCCCAAGTTATCATGGACCACCATTACTTTCCATCTTACGACCACCATCCTCAGCACCAGCACCTCGATAATGGAGAAATACTCGACAAAGTGGATTAAGGTTTCTGAACCCTTCCCTCATGTTGCCCATATCGAACTGGCCAGGTGAGCAATGGCGACAGAACATCACCGAGTTCAGCGACTGACCACGCTTATTAGGGGCCCGGTGAACGCATTCTCTCAAGAGTATGTGCAGGATTCAGAGCTTAAATTCAGTTTCTCATGAGATGATCCAGATTCTGGAGGTCGTATGGCAAGGTATTCGACTCACTCGTCGCCGACGGCGTGGATGTTCGCGCAGCAGTCGTGTCCTCCGCCTTCCCAAAGATATTTACCGCAGGACTGGATCGTAAGTAAGCTCTTTCCTGCTTCATTATGTGTAACTATAACAGATCCATATTAGTGGGGGACGCTGGAAACCTCGGAGGTGACGGTGCAGATACAACCCGCGACGGAGCCAGGTCGTCCCTTGCCATGCGCAAGATGCTGCTTGAGTTCCAACATGCCATTGGTGCCCCAGAGCGCTGCCCATTCCCCGTCATTGCGGCCACTCATAACCACGTTATCGGTCTTGGTGTAGACCTGATCAGTGCCTGCGACATTCGCTACGCAGCTGCGGACTCCAAGTTCTCCATCAAGGTTCGTTCACCTCGACGCTGCCATTCGCGTTGGGCGTGAACTCTGACACTGGTTATAGGAGGTCGACATTGGGCTGGCAGCAGACATTGGATCGCTTGCATTCCTCCCTCACATTACCGGCAACCACTCCCTTGTTCGCGAGCTGGCTTACACCGCTCGGTCGTTCAGCGCCGCAGAGGCAGAGAAGATTGGGCTCCTTTCCAAGGTCGTTCAGGGAAGCCGAGACGAAGTCATCAAGGAGGCTCTCGAACTGGCGCGCGTCATCTCAACCAAGAGCCCCATTGCTGTTTCAGGGTCAAAGCACCTAATCACACATGCTCGAGACCACAGGCACGGCTTTAGCTTCTTCGAAGGGTGGAGGTAACGACTGACCTGAATCTCCAGTGTTCCCGAGAACCTGGCATATACCGGCGCGTGGAATGCTCATGCTCTGATGACAAACGTCAGTAAATAAACATCTTCCTTTGACACTTTTCGCTCATCGATCTATTAGGACATCTCCGAAAACCTCTTCGCTACTAAGCAGAAGAGGAAGGCCAACTTTGCCCCGTTGAAAGTGCCTTCTCGCTTGGACGGACCTAAGCTCTAGCTAATTTCAGAGATGCGAAGCCTGGTGGAAAAGCATAAATCCATGTATGAAGATACTTGAAAATTGAAATACCGATCAACGTCGAGTGCGACACGATGTCGCCGGTGATAGGCGTAGTACTGCCTGTTTCAATCGCAAGCTGTCACCAGGACCTTGGCCGAGTGAGCGCTATCCTTGCAGGACCGACTTTTCTGGATAGTCGTCGCTCGTTTCATGGATGCAGTCCACTCGTTATACAAAGCATAGGACTTTTCGTATCTCAACGCCGTCGGTATTTCTTGACTAACAGTGTGGTACAGTTATTACATGACACGAATATGCGTTTTCACAACTTGAGCCCCACGTTGATATGAACACCCTTGACCTGTGTGTACCTAATGCAACATGAGCGTCATGTCTTGCACGCTAGATACCATAATGAACACATACGTCTCCAGAGCGTATTCACCCAGATCTCGGCCACCGTTTCCAGACTGCTTGTACCCTCCGAACGGAACGGCGATCTCGAGGCTGTTGGCGCAGTTCACCTAGGATTATTTGTATTAAATGAGTATAGGGTACGATGATGGTGTCGTGGGGGACATACCCAAACGCTGCCAGATTCAAGGGCATGGGCAACTCTGATCGCACGACTGGTGTTTTCAGAGAAGATATGACTCGCCAGTCCATAGGTGGTATCGTTGGCGAGCTCGATGACCTCTAATAAAGACGAACACAACGTAAACGTATGAACCCATCTGAGCAGTAAGCCACTGATAACTACATACCTTCTTCCGTTTTGAACTTGATAACGACGCCAACAGGCCCAAATATCTCTTCCCGGACGATCTTCATGTCGAGTGTGACGTCGGTGAAGACGGTGGGCTTGATGAAGAAACCTTTGTCGCCATGCCTTACCCCTCCCACCTCAACACGCGCACCGGCTTCCTTGCCCGAGTCGATGTACGACATAATACGCTGAATTCAACGAAGCACGGGCGGGGTCAGGGAGAACATTAAGGAGAGGTATCCGATGGAAACGTACGTCGAACTGGGTTTGCGAGATCTGAGGGCCATGTTGAGTACCAGGGGCAAACGGATCGCCAGCACCATCTCCCAAACTCTTGGCAGCAGCAGTGAAATGCTCCAAAAACTTGTCATAAACCCCTTCCTGAACGAAAATCCTCGATCCCGCACTGCAAACTTGGCCCATGTTAAAGCTTCGTCGCTGGAGTCAATACCCAAACCGGATCCAGATGAACGAGGGGAAGGGACGAACAATATACCACCAGCAGCCCACTTGATCGCCTGTTCAAGGTCGGCATCGTCAAAGATAATGGTAGGACTCTTTCCTCCAAGCTCCAACGAAACATCCTTCAGATTGGTTTCAGCAGCCGCCTTGAGAATCCGGCGTCCGGTCAAAACGCTCCCAGTGAACGCAAGCTTTTCGATACCGGGATGTTCAGCGATGGCCTGTCCGACTGTAGCGCCTGTGAACCATACGGCATGAGGAAAAGATTCGAGGTGAATCATAGGTCCAGAGGCTTACCGTAGCCGTTGACAATGTTGATGACTCCCGGCGGAAACCCCGCCTCCTTCACCACCTCGCCCAATTTGAGAGCTGTCAGAGGCGTAATCTCGGAAGGCTGTACATGGCTTCGAATTAGCGACTGCCAGTCCAAAGTGAGAATCGGTTTGGCTACCTTGATAACGACAGTATTTCCACAAGCGACGGCAGGTGCAATTTTCCAGGCTAGCATGGACTGAAGAGAGATATAAACGTCAGAACGAAGTGTACATAGCTTTGGGGAGAGAATGTGACCGTCAACCGACCGTTGGGAAGTTCCATGGAATGATTTGGCCCTGTCGCGCAATGAGCAAAGCTTCGTAGTAGGTGAAAGACAAGGGTTGCCATACCACGACACCGTAAGGCTCATGACGGGTATACGCAAATTTAGTCGGGTTTGTCTAAAGACCAAGATCAATCAGCTTTGACAACACCGCTCCTTTCAGAGAACCCACCCCTCACCTCAATGGTCTTCCCAGTAATCTTATCAGCCCATCCAGCATAGTACCTAAACACAGAAATCGCACCACCGATATCCGCATACTTCGCTTTCGCATAAACCTTGCCTAAATGATGCGGTTATCAAAACAACAATGAGCGACGTTCGGACAAAGAACCACCAAAAAAACTCTTCTTCCATACCTGCATTCAAACTCTCCAACGCCGCAAACTCATCCAAATTCTTTTCAATCAAATCAGCAAGCTTGAACAGGAGCTGTCCACGAGCCTTTCCAGGCGTCTTCAGCCCCCACGTCGTTTTATACGCCTAATGAACAGCGCAACAAAATTCCAATAAGCCATGGTTTCGCCGAGGAGGGAGACGAGGAAGGCACAAACAAACCTTCTTCGCAGCTTCGACGGCTTTGTCCACGTCAGCTTTGCTTCCACCAGCGACCTTGGTGATAGCTTCTCCGGTGGCTGATCGAGGGTAACGACGACGTGGTGGTGGTCGGCAAACCTCGGATGTGAGCACAGCAGCACGTTGGAGGTCCATGTTGTTGGAGAAACTCTCACCTGGGTTGACAACCCTACGTTCCCCAGTATCGGTAAGAACCTGGACCAGCGGTCGTGTCGAGATAGAAAACGCACTCGATAAGGTCACCATCGACTGGATCTACCCATTCATTGTTAATGAAGAGTCTACAATAACGAGCAGTTAATCTCGATGTTAGCAGCAAGAGCGAGGGTACGCACCCAGCGTTGAGGGTAGAGCTACCCTTGTAGCTCGGGGTATCGAAAGTATAGGTGAACGTTGCAGGCATTTTGGATAAGATAACGAGTGCTTGAAGGATCAAGAAAGAATCAAAGAAAGAATGCAGATATTTATACCTAAACGCTTGAGAAACAGAAGCTCGAATGGAAATTGATGAACAAAGAGTTTGGAGCTTCGAGTTCTCGAAGATGAATGAGTGGAATCGGGGATATATGTGGGTGTCTATTGAATTGGACATTGTCTTCGACCTGAGCCTGATCGTGACTAAAGATAATTGCTGTTGGAACGTTGAAGCTTGGGTACCAAGAGTACTGAATGGACGCAGCCATGAATGCGGTGCTTTGCTGACTGGCAAAAAAAGGAGATGAGCACTACGAAAAATGTGGAGGAGTTCTCACATCTGACTATCCTTCCACCACGAACGAACGAAGATAACTCAGGGGTAGCCCCGCGGCGGGCACGACAAATAAAGATTGAACGGTGGTGCGAAGCTCTGACTCCCAGAGCAGCAAAGCATTAAAATCACATCCAGAGTATGATTATAGTACTGCCCAGAGAGAGACCAATCAGCCACCAAACCAACAAAAAACGAAAGCAAACCAACTCACCAAGATTACGATAGATAGATAGGTAGGTATCACTGTAAATCTATGATAAATCGACCTGGTGTCCGCGCGCCTTACACCAGAGCCCGAACCCTCTGCTTCACCTCCCTCGCCTTATTACTCCCTCTCCCCTTCCCCTTTCCAAAGATAACAACACGACCCGTCTGCCCAGCTCTCCCTGACCGCCCCGCGCGATGCAAAAAGTCAATCATATTTCGCGGTTCGTCCACGATGAACACATGCTTGATAGAGGGATCAAAATCCAGACCTCTAGATAACAGAGATGTGGTGATCATGACGTGGGGATCCTTCGATGGGTCAGAAATGACTCCAGGGTTCGTAGCAGTGACGTTGTTCGATGGAGTCGTTGCTGGAAGTTGGGAATTTCGTAGAGGACGCAGGAACCCAGAAAGATGCTTGTTGGAGCCTCGTTTACGCTCCTCTGACGCGCTCGTAAGAGCAACATTTTTGATTCCCTTCTCTGAGAGGAAGAGGCTGAGATCTTCGACCTTTGAGCTCTTGTTGCAGAAAATGAGGATTTTGGAGAGAGAGGTGACGGGAGTTACTGCGCTAGCGACGGCGAGAGCGTCATCAGCCCATACTCGGCGTAGCCGTTTTTCGATGTCGGCGTTCTTGTTTCCGCCAGTCCAGCTGGTATACTCCGTTTGGAGTGTTTTAGGAAGGTGATGGAGTCGAGGTGAAGCAAGACGGATGAGTCGAGGGTGATACGTGTCCAAGTATCGGGCCAATGTTGAGGGAATCGTGGCACTCGTAAGGACGAGATGGAAGGGGTATTCAACATCTTGGTTTTCAGGAAGCTTCTCCGCTGACGAGGTCGGGAGTTGGCCGACCGATACTGGATGGCCGCGAGCAGCACTGATATCAGCAAGGAGCGTACGAGTGACCTCTTGGAAGTCCGGATCTGCAGGCGGGGATTAGGATAGACTCTGCGAGAGAGTGATAAACATACCAAGCAGGACATCGGCTTCGTCAACGACGACCCATTCCACGTTTTCTAGACCAAGCTCAGGCTTACTCCGCCACTTTCCAAACCCGACCATCTTGTCCCTTCCTCTTCGCAGTGCTTTGGGATCAAGCGCAGCATCCTCTTCACTCATCTCCCTTCTATCCCAGCCTCGTCCACGAATCATTTCCATGATCTTCATCGGTGTTCCAACGAGAACATCGACGGGGTGAGCATCCTTTTGCACCTCAAATTCGCCTCGCCCCCCTCGCATCAGGCTGTCGAACTGTGCGGCCATCTGGCTTGCTGAGACGTCCCGAGGCGTTTGGGTCTTCGTGTTCGCCTGACTAGCACACTTCACGCGAAGCTTGACGTCGTGGAGTAGCGTCTTCGCAAACCCAGAAAGCTGCCGGGATAGCTCGTGCGTAGGTGCAAGGATGATAGCGCGAGGGTTAACCGGTCGTGAGGAAGGTGCTGGTGAAGTCGAGGCTTCCGACTCCTTGAGGTGTTGAAGGACGGGGAGGAGGTAGGCAATAGACTTTCCAGAGCCCGTCTCTGACGCCAGAAGGAATTGATTCCACTCAAACGCGGGTTCCTTGTCGAACAACCACTTCATACTCAACGACTGGATTGGTGTCGGGCGAGCGTCCTGTCCCAGGGTTTCTCTGAGCGCAGAGACGAAGCCAGGGAGTAGGGGTGGGGTATTGAAACGGGTCGGTGCACCTTTGAGAGACGCTGATATTTCAGTGGAGCCTCCGGTGGTCACCATCGTCGGTGGATTGTAGAATTCTTCATCCTCCGCTGTCGCTTCGTAGTCCAAATCCCGTCTTTTGTACACAGGATGTTCAGGAGGCTCTGGGACCTTCTGAACCACGGCAGGCTCATTGGTCTCGCTGGACCACCTCCCTGTGCGCCCCTCCTCAGCAAGGGCGGCTTTTCGTTGGCGCTGCTTTCGGTACTCGGAGACTTCTTCTTGGATCTGCTGTCGTCGGCCATGATGGGGGGCGTCATCCCGGTCAAATCGCGCTACTTCAAGTCTCCCTCGATTGAAGGCGGGTTCCAGCGACTTTGCCAGCCGAGGTCGCACTCTCTGGGCTGGAGCTGGTCAACGACGGACGAGCCCTTCAGGGTTGGATTTGCTCACCTTGAGCACTCGCGGATGAGTGCAGGCCGGCCACGGATTCATGGTGGCGGAGTCGAAGGCATGTGCGACGCGCGGTCAGTAGGAACGCCATGCAATGGGAACGGGGTGGAAGGAGTGCTCGTCGTCGTCGTCGGACACGATGACGGAGCGAAAATCAAAAGGTCACGCGAAAGTCACGCAGAGGGCCCTCACGCGTCACGCGTTGTAATTTAAATCTGCCATACCGTGACCACCATGAGCACTCGCACCCAACCTGGTACTGAACTCCCCCCTGGACTCCCCGACAGGGTCAAAGACGATGCGAGTGTTGTCAGCGCGTATGAGCAAGTACGCGCTGTGGAGAAGAGCGTACTCGCTGAATACGGCTCGGCTAGCACACAACAAGGGCGGGACGCCGCCTCCAAAAGGCTTATTTACTGTCGAATCGTCGGCCACTTCTTCTATTGTGTCCCGACCGACCAAGGGCTCAAGAACCTAGTACAAGAAGTCAATTCGACTGCATTGGATGGTGAAAAAGTTCTGGACCTAGGGAAGCTCTACTTCGATTCGTGTATCCGGCTATGTAAGTTTTTACTTCCTTCATCTATTCACTTTTGTCTGAAACAACTCTAGTCCGAAAAGCCAAACAGCAGACGCCAGAAGAATCCTATAACCCTTCTCGCGCTTCATTCGATACTCTCGCTGATATGATCAAGGTAATGCTCGAGGAAGCTCCGCAGAATCACCAAAGCGTCAAACAGCGCGTAAGTCGTTTTCGGCTAGATCTATAAACCACGGTTTGACAAAGTGGGCAGGCCTTGGTACGGGATAAGTTTCGATGCGTCGTTTCAGGACGTCTAGACATGGCTTCCATGTTGCGTTCGGAGGAGTTGTATAGAACGAGAGACTCAGATTTGATCACCAAAACGGAGCTCGCCCATATATTTTCAGAGTCTACAAATGCGGGCATCACGGCAGAGAACTCGTCGAAGGTACGTGACCTTGTTAGGATGTCGATGAGTTCTAGTCGCCGTGTTAACTCAACGGATAGGCTGAATATTCTGCATCTGCCTGGGCCGTTCTGAGTCGTTTCGGCCATGAAGGTCTTTTAGCAGAGCTCAATGGGCCACAGATTCACCGCCTCGAGAATGTGATGACACTGGACCCATATATTCATCATATTTTCGATTCCCTGATGTGTTGGTTCACGCCAACAGTATGTGCTTTCCTATCATACCGCCCCCAGGGTTAAGAAAACTTTGTTCAGGAACAAGAAAATACCTACAGACTCGAGGCGAGAGACCCGAGGATCCTTACCGGTTTCCCCAGAACCGTCACCTTTTCAACCGACGACCCGGTCAACCTCCCTGTCCCGTCGCCCAATTACCTCGCTCTTCACGCGGCGTGTGCCAAGGTGGCTCATCTCTCTGGTGCCGCTGAGTACATCGACGCGGTATGGAGTGAAATGGAAGAAACTTTGTTTTTGGCCGAGAACGGTTCGTCCGCAGATGCGCTGAACCTTGCCCTTTTAGTTTCCCTTAAGGATACAGTTTCGGCTTATCAGCACAATGCCCATATAATCTAGTGCTCTCGTCACTCCATCGGAAGTTGTAAAGTACCGCAAACACCATTTGCAACAGATGGGATGTTTTTGTGGACGCTTGTGGGCGAGAAGTGGATAGATGTTGGGCGACGTCGGGCGCCAGCTTCTGACCCACACCCATAAACATAAACAGTAAGGTCACTTAAAAGCTCTCCCTCGCTCGATACTCCTACAAAGCTGCTACAAGGTCAGACACGCTCTCCTCCTACCGTCCTCACCTCCTGATCTTTAAGCAACAGGGCTGGTCCCCTCGCAAATACTATCAAGCTCCCATCGAACTCTCGTACGCCGGTCGTACAAGTCTCCAAATTAAATCAAGATGCGTTTCAACATTACAGCTGGCGCACTCTTCCTGTTTATGCTTGCATCTCAAGCAGCTTCGCGCCCCATCCCTGTGAGAATCTCCTAGCCCCCAATTCATTCAAAAAAATCAACTCAATCGATGTTGTCCGATTTTTGAAGGAGAGTTCGGAAACTTTACAGCCCGATCTCTCACTGAGAGAACAGCAAGCAGTTGAAGAGTTCCTTGCTCGTGCAATCCTCGACGACGTACGTTTCTTCAATTCCCTTCTTCGCGGACACCGGGTCTAAATTAACCTTTTGGCAGATTGTATCGCAGACATCCTACCAAAGACGGGAGCTCCTGGATGAGGTAGATGATCGTCTTCAAGAGCGATACTATCCTAGCGATAGATTCTCAACCCTGGAGAGACGTCAGCGTCAAGCACAGGGGCGACGTCGAAGAGGGCCGTCCGGCGGCCAGCCTCCGAAAAAGGGTGGATGGAAGAGTAGGATCAAGAAGTGGGCTAGTAGCCCAACAGTCCGCAAGATTGCTGGCGGCATGGCCCGTGTTGCCGCCAATGGGGTAGCTGATCGCTATGGACTTCCTCGATACGAGTGATAGAATCCCGAGTCGAGGCGTAGTTTTCGGATGGATCGTCCTGCCAGTGTAGACTCGAACATGTCTTTATTCGGTGCAAAATGCAGTAAAGAATGTGGAGATAAGAAAGGAATAGCCTCACTCACATTGAATCAACGGTGGCTCTTAGTAGTCGCTGATCTGTGCCACTGCCACCGGACTTGATGAAGTTGAAGAACTTCAAGATGCTCAGAAGGAAGGGATGAGCGCAAGATTGGCGCCCGAGCTTATCGATGGCGATGTCGGATGAATTGATTAAAACGGGTGTGCATGGGTGCTTTTCAGCCTTGAACCATACTCTATCCCCAGCTCACTGGCCATGCCTTCCCCCTTTGCCAACTACTTGAACACAAACGACGTCTTGCCCTCTGAGGGAGCACAAGCCGTTTGCAACGCGATCCACAAAGGGATGACAATCTTAAACGACATCGACCAGAGGACCTATCGAATCAAACAAGAGATGGAAATGCTCAGACAAGAGCTGCAGACTTTGGCGGTGCGTCGGGAGGTCCAGGAGAGAGAATTAAACGAAAATGTGGCCATCCTTCAAACACAATCCCCCATCAAGCGTGTCGACAACGATGTCCTCACCTATATTTTCCTCAGCCTCCTTGACGTCGTTAACGAACGAAACCTGGAACTCTCCCCAAAACACCCAGCCGTGGTCATCAGCCACGTTTGTCAGCGATGGCGTGGACTATCTCTTTCCACAAAACCCCTCTGGCAGCGTCTATACCTTGAAATTCCTCCCTACAATTCTACCTCCCCAACCTGGTATACCTGGAGTAGAAAACTTTCAAAACTGGCTCTGATGGCAGAGGTGTGGATTTCACGCTCTTCTGGCTATCCTATCAGTGTCAAAGTTCACGAAGAGCCGCTCACGGAGAGGCCGAGCCTTAGACATGCCCCGGTTCCAGAATGCAAAGAGTTCACCCAACTTCTAGAGAAAATACGCTCTTCTTCAACCCGATGGAAGGACTTGGTCCTGAAGGTGAAAGGGCCACACTGGCAGTTTCCTAATACCATGCGTCTTCTCGCCCTCCTTCCCCAGGACACTCCAGCACTCGCAAAAGTCAGGATTGAAGGTGCTTTTCCCTGGGAAGCATGCCAACCGGGAAGCCCGCAGAAACAAAACATATTCAACGGGTCAGCATTGCGCTCCCTGGAGATAGGTCCTTCGACCTTGACCGACAATATCCTACACATTCCCGTAATTTGGTCCAATCTGAAGCATCTATCTTTCGATGGATACGCTTCATCGTATACATCACCGGGCCTTCTTTTCGATGCGCGCGAGACCTTGGAGTTATTCAAGGAGTGTCGCAACCTTGTCTCATGCTTTCTCGTCTTGCAAAAAGACGTCGTGATCCCCACGGATCGCGCTCCGATAATGCTTCGAAACCTCGAACATCTAGCGCTCCTACTGGTCGCATTCCAACTTCCCAAGGGTTTCGCAACATCCCTTATCCTCCCATCTCTTCATACATTCCATTGCACCACTACAAACGGGTGTTCGCCGCGGAGGGACCTCGAAAGTGGGCTGTTTGAATTCTTCGAGCGTTTCGGATCGGCGCTCAAGGATGTCACATTCTGCTACCCATCCCTGATCCAGACCGCACTTCACCGGTGCCTTCGCTTTCTACCCAACGTTACTTCCCTCCAACTAAACAATTATCAATGCGGCAGAGTCGTATATTTCGCTGAAGGTGCCGGCCGCAGGCAAGTGGCCGCGAGTCTCGATGCAGAGACCTTCATGCTCCTCACACCACAATTTAATGTGGAGGGTACGGCTGTCACTCAATCGCCCCTTTGCCCAAAACTCGAGGTCTTTAGATTCTCCGGTGACAGAGTCGGACCGGACAAGGACATGTTGGTCGACTTCATTGTGGCACGACGACGAATGGTGGACAATCAACCATCTCGCCTACGGGAGGTCCAGGCCAAGTCCGCGCGATTCTCAATCACAGATCTTGGGCAGGCGCTTCGTGAGAGAGGAATGGATACAACAGTCTCCTCGCTCTACGGCCGATGCCGGTTCCCCTAGTTTCGTTTATGTGTGCATTCGTGTGTGGTATTGGACAGATATCAGGACAATAAATTACCAGTACATTCGCATGGAGCTGAGCGGGAATCATATTTTCCGACAACCATGGGCGGCTTTATGTTCTTTCCAACCATCTCGATGGCACTCCGTCCCACAAAAATGGACACGACCATCGCAAGAGCCTAGAAAAACCTGGGATGAGATGTGCCGCTTGATAGTAGAGCAAGCAAAGGACAAACCTCCACATTTCTTCCAATTCCCAAAGGCACCACAGGCGTAGCACTTTTGCCATGGTCCCAAAGCCGCAGTTCTCGCTTCATCCTCCAAATCGATATCGGCTTGGTCCCACCCGGCGCCAGGGACATCGACTCGGAGCTCCCACAAGTCACCAAACGAACGGCTTCTCCCATCGCCCTTGCTTTGAGGTACGTATTGAGTGTTGACGTATCCAGAGAACAGATACATCTTCCCCGTGGTGTCGTCAACGACTAGCTTGGGCGATGCACGATACGTGGGGAAACCTCTCGATAGCACTTGCTTCCAACGAAGAGAGACTGTGGAGTCGGAAGGGTCCCTGTCGATCTTGGCAACGAAGGTATCAGCGAAGAAGCTGTACAGTGTGTCGACGCCCACTTGTTCGGTAGAGGCACACCTGGAAGTTGGACAATACCCTCCGAAAACCGCGACGTGATCAGTGAAAGGGTTCTAAGGCATCATGGTCAAATCGGTCAAGGGACGTGATAGAGCACTCACGTAGACAGCCGCCATCTCGGTGCGGGGGCACGGTGGGTTGCCTTGCATCCGTTCTTCTCTCCATCCACCTTTTACAAGATCCCAGCTCCATATATCAAAGTAGGGATGGGACTTGAGGCCGCCCAGCTCCGGTTCCTTGTTGAACATCGCTCCGAGTCGATTTGCGACACCAGTCATGACGTAGAAACGTTTACCTTTGCTGTCAATCCAAGTCGTGGGGTCTGTTCGAGGTCCAGGAACGGTATACTCAGGTGGCTTCCTGGACCAGCCCGCATCACCGCTGAGAAGCTTCCACTCCAGGGTTCTGAAATCGAGTTCCATGAAGATGTTGTTGCCCAACTGGGTTGCGTCAGTTTCCCCTCCAAACACATACATTTTCGACCCGAAACTTCTGATCGAAGTCATTTGAACAAGCCTTTGCCATCCCCATGGCCACGCGTTAAGTCCCTTTTCAGCTAATTCGTGGAAATAGGTTTCAGCTCGTTCCTCCCATTTCAGTGTCCGCAGATTGAAGACGTCCATGATAGGGCTCCCGACAAAGTAGTAGGCCTTGTCGCGTTCAGTATCCACGCCAAACTCGTACAGGAGAAGGATTTTGAGTTTGGCATTGGGGTAATCAGGCAACCGCTCCCACTTCCTGCAGGTCGACAGGTTGATCCTCCAGAAGTCGCGGAAATGGGGGTCATCCTCACTCTGCGTTTTCGTCTTATCTCCACCTAAAACATACAGATAACCTGGAAAGGTGTCAGAGAATAGAACGATGGATTCTGAAATGGACTTCGATACTATGTACCTTTGTGCACGAATGTTGCGCTCCCAAAGCGAGATGGCAGATTCTTTCCAGAGCTTGGAGTGATCTTTTTCCACGATCCGAGTACCTGGAGTGAAGGCTCTTTCAAGGTCATTCTATCGATGAGCTTGGGTTCGGGGTGCAGGAAGTCGGTGAGTTCTAATGATCTCTTGAAAGCCGTCGACTTGTAGTCTTGAATTCGCCGAGACGATCTCAGGTGATAGTCCTCCCCTGAAACGAGGAAGTAACTGTACCACAGCCAGAATGATCCAGCTCCTGTATTGTTGAGGGCGAGGAGAACTGAGCCAAGTAAGGATCGGAAGGACGCGACGATGAGATACAACTCCTCGTTTCTGACGTATGGTGGCTCCCAATCTAGGAGGATGCGATTACAGACCCACTCGCTGATAACAGTGGGAGCACACTCACCCCATAGGCGTTTTGGGCGTGGCGTGCTGAATCGAGCGGTTCTGTCAAGGACATAAAGCTCTTCAAGCCATTTCAACGCCTAGGCTTGTGTTGAGAGAGAAGGCGGTAAATAAATTCTCTATGCATACCTCAATATAATCCGACTGTTCCTTTGAACAGATAGCTGCCTTGAGATAGCACTGTAGCACCGCGCACAGCTCCCATCCATTACCAACACCGGCATACGCCGCTGGACGAGCTCCTTTTGTAGGTACTGAGGCACGAACATACACCGCCGCAGCCTTGAGCCACAGAGCTTTCGCTCTTTCAGGTTCTCGGCGCAACGAGACGCTGTCTGCCCTTTTCGACAGCACCTCCATGGCAATAAACCTCCACAGCCGATTATCATCCTCCTTCCAATTCAGAAACAGGTCTGCTTGTTGTCTGTGCTTTATGAGCATGGCGACCCACGAATGGGCAGGCTTCTGATGATGAGTGCAATAGTGTCCACAGTGAGAATCAAATGAAGGGTCGTCGTCGTCGAGCAGGGTAATGCGAGGGTAGTCTTTGATGTCGTCTAGCGGGAGATCCCCAACGGTTCCTAAGCCTGATCTGAGAAGGATTCCTAACATCAACGCTAAATGGCTGCTTGGAATAGCTAGGTCCATCGTCGGGAGCTTCGAAGTATGAGTGATTGAGAGCTTTCAGGTGTGCTCGGACTGCAGTTTGAACGAGAGATGATGGCGGTGGCAAAGCAAGCTGTCTGACCTTTATTGATGAAAGCTAAGCGCTAAGGCCATGCCTTCTTTCTCACGTAGTTCTTGTCGTTTTGTTGAAGATCGATGAACGTCTGCCGCTTGGCGAAGGTCCTATTGGTCCATTGACTACAAGAACAATGTTGTAAAAAGGAAATCATACAACAAAAAAAGTTCTTGTTGCTATTTTCTCAATTATTAGCGGTCGTCTCTCGAGGACAGAATTAGCGTAATAAGGTACAAGCTGGTACAAGTAGCTGGAAGTTACCCTTGAAATCCGTTTCGGGGTCGATGGAGCGAGCACCTTTTGTTGAAAGCAGGACAAATCCGACCCAATCAGTTATAGCCTTATAGGGCCCTTTCATGATTCCGGTCCAGCTGCCACGCTTGACCTGAATCATGCTTGTTTGGCTCCAAGTTAGTTCTCCGCTCTCATATAAGAGGGACCGGTTTCAAGAATTACTTGAATTCCAAAGCTCATCTGACCCTTGAATTCGTTCCCCCTCTGCCTAGTGCGATCACCATGCCCGTTCAAGGATGCAACTGTGGCCTCGAACACGAGGAACCTTTGGAGCGAATTCCGTGTGCAAATGGACCTGCCTGTAAAGGGTCGGGATCCATGTTTTGCAGTGCGTGTCGACTCGTCACGTACTGCTCAAAGGTAAATTTTATCATGATCCTATTCTGAAGCCGTCTGATTCTAACACTCGCAAACGCGTTCAGGACTGCCAGGTCGCGCACTGGAAACATCATAAACAAGGTCAGTCAATGGAGCTCAATCAATCGAGCGGGCTTTCACTGATTATCGAATGGAATAATGTTCAGCATGCAAGAATCCAATGAGAAGCAATAGTTGGCAGCCCGCTTGGGTCGTTGAGGGCCGCCGCCCCAGTTTTCTGGGCCCGAGCGTAGGAAATGAAGAAGAACAGATTCGTCGTAACACAGGAGTAACAGGAATTGGATGCTCTTTGTAGGTTGATCTTAGCTCTTCGAGAGTCCCCAGAGCTGAATCCTGCCTAGATGGGGAAACACCCCGGCCATGGATGTCGTTAACATGCCTCTGAACGAGAACGACCCGACCAGGGATCTCTCATTGGCGTTCATAGGTGAGAAAGGCTCGCAAATCTGTTGCTTACGTCGGGCTTTAATAGCTATACACCTCTTCAGCGTCGGGTGATTTAAGAGATGTGATAAAGACGGTCAACGGCCTTCCTGAAAACTACTCTGGGAAACTCACCATATTGCTCAACGACGGTAACTTGCCTACGGCCTGCAGAAACCTCATCCTCCTCCTGGTTCTTGGCGGCTACAACGACGAAGCGATAGGGACTGACATAGCCCTTCATTTCTGGTATTCCATCCTCTTGCCTGCAGCGTACAAGCAGCTTCTTGCAAGTGCCATCCTCACGTTCCTCGGGTTCGGTGGTAAAGGTAGAACTACCGCTCCACCGCCGTTCATGCTCACAGAGACCTCGACCGTGATGCTACCTATGGTTCTCGGCAGGGAGGAGGAGATGCTGCGTTACCTTGGGGCCTGTAATGTGCGCCCTGAGGCGGCTAAGATGGAGCACCAGCGCATCAGGAACGTCCCGTCGAACAAAGATACCGCCTCGAGGATGTACTACAACTTGAAACCGTCTCATCGAGTTGCGTTTCAAGAATATCGAAGGACTGGGATGCTTCTTCCGTTTGGAGCCGACCATTCGCCGTACACGGTCGCCAACTCTTCGCTTTTCGAAGAAAGGAGTGGAAAGTGGTTCCAAGATGACAGGGCGGATCCGTTACATGGATGGGAGTGAGTTTACACCTCTTTTCTACATCTTCCGTCTTCTGACCGTTACTCTTTTATTGATCAGTATCTGCGAAGTGGTCGCCAAGGGTAAAGAACACGGCGCATCGTCCGAAGATATCTACGGGTGCCTATACTTTTTCCTCCAAAGCGAACTACGTCGGTTCCACCAACGTATCCACAAATTTCGCATCGCATTCCGAGTAACAGCATTCGACGCAACAGTCCTCGCCAACCTTATCAAGAAGAACGTAATGGTCAACTACGATATCCCTTCGTCCATTCGGTTCGACCGGATCGTGACATCCAATATCCTCGATCAGATCTACGTGGGGATGATGGGCGTAATGGAGCCTTGGGCCCCCTTGCTGTCCAAGAGTCGCACCGCTGCGATCGTGGGGTACTTTATGAATTGGAGAGCACACGAAGAAGCTGCGACAGTGGATGGAGCGTCCAAATCTATCAACGACGAGATCGAGAACAAGTTAAAGCGCAGATACCCAGTAAGCTTCCATTCATATCTACTCGTCGTACTTTTCCCTGAGTCCAAGTTGACACGACTCTACGACCTTAGAAATCAGTTTCATCGAAAAATCCACGTATGTCCACATATGTCCGAATATTTCTGTCCCATAACTGACGTTCACATCCAATCATTTAGTGGAGAAAACCAACGAAGCCATGTCATTGTACGACGAGATGAACCTGCTCTACGACAACTCCAAGCCATTCCTCGCCTACCTCAAGAAGCAAGGTCTCAATAGCGCCCTTCACAGGACAGACCTGAGGCTGAGAGATAGACATACCATAACTCCACACGTACGACCCATCATCTCCTCAGATTTTTCACGGAGATCACTGACAGCCGATGCCTTTGACTTTAGCGCCTCGGAGCACCACTGGAAGCGCCCCCTGATGCACTTCCAGAATTCGCAAGCGACGAAGCACGTTATCTTCAGGTACGTCAATCCTTTACAAACGTTGAGTCTCTCCTCACGAGAACCCTCAGGTTCGACTGACTTTTAACATGTGGACGGAACGCTACGTCGAGTTTTCGCGTAAATTACCCGCGTTGCCGTCTCCCTTGCCCGACGTCCTCGACGTCGACTAATCGATGTGCTTTGCAAATATACTACATTTATCTGTTTCCATCAGATCTTCACGAGTGGTTGGTTCATTGATGTTGGCAGACGCATTCCTTGTGGAGGTCCTATTGGAGATGGTACATAAAAAGATCATAGTAGAATGTAGTACTAGCGCGGTACGCAATGCCTGCAGGTAGTGGCATAACATAACATATGTAGACTTACAAACAACAACAAAAAAAGAAAGAAAGAGACAGAGACAGAGAAACGACAAGACACTATCTTCAATGTTACGAGAGCCTGGTACATGAGGGCATGCACGGAGTACAGGCATGCATATGTCAACTACAATCTGAACGTGTCGTCCGTCCGCTTGAGATACGGGTGTAAGTAGAACAAATGGAAATAGATTTGACAATATCTACTACGAAAGCACCTGTAGATTACGAATAAGAACTTGGTATAGAATTGAATTCACATGGTATTGCCTATTGTCTATGACAACGCTCACGTAGTCCGTCTGAGGATAGAACTTGCCACTACAATGACGAAAACGGGGACGGCGAGCCAAAATATCGGAGCCACTAGCGCTCCTGGGGCTGAATGCACACTTCAGGAACTTACACACATACACACATATCGCTGGTAACGTCAGTCTGCATAAAAATATAAATGGCAAATGAAACGACCAGAATTGGGAGGACGAGCCAGTTGAATATGGGCCCTGCGAGTTCCACAAACAATTCAGAATCAACCAATCGTGGTTCTGCCAGCGGGGTCGGGTGCGCATCAGTAGCCTCTCCTGCATCAAGGTCCGGTGGTGTCTGCCATGGAAGGAGCCCGATGGGTGCGTCCAAGACGACTTGAGCAGAGACAGGGATGGATGAGGAAGGCGCTTGGGAAAGGGATGTAGCAGCGACGGGCTCTGCGGCCAAACCCACGCTGCCACCCTCCCCCGTTCCAAGCTTGGACGATACGATCTTGGGTGGGGAGTTCGAGTGGGCGGCTACATCGTCTCGTGTGGGGTTGGTGAGGTCTGGCAATCGAGCGGAGGGAGAAGTGGTGATGGGCTCCGGGGTCGAATACACGTTGGCAAGCTCTCCGGGCTCTACGGACTCTAGCTTGGGAGATGTCTCAGCTGGACGCTGGTGGGCGGATGTATCGCCTTGCGTATGGGTCGAGGTGATCGAGTTGGAAGTCGACATAGTCCCGATGGAATCGTCGATGATGGGTAGATCGGACTCAAGCTGGGGCACCGATTCATTGAACGTCGAGGTAGGTGCTGGAGGATAATACAACGGTAACACGACTTGTTTGTCTCCTGAACCGGGCTGTGATGGAATGCGGTCTCGTGAAGGAAGTGCTTGTCTGAAAAAGGCGGTTGCTGCATCAGGAGTCAAATCCAATGTATCGTCGAAAAGTCCTCGGCATTCTTCTTCGAATATCCTGAGCCGCTCCATTGAGGGAGCTCCCCGATGACGCCGCCTGACACTAGCAAACTTGCCATAATATTCAATCATAAGCCTGAGCGAGGCGCAGAGCCGATAGCAGTCCAGCTTCCCTTTGCACTAAGTGATGAGAGAAACTTGTGTGAGTGCGGGACGGACGGGCAAAAGAGGCTGAGCCAACATACGATGGAACTATGGATGAGATAAAGAGCATTTTTGTATGAATCTACTGAGAAATCTGGTGCCCAAGATACAAAGGCAAAGCACCTCCAAACAATCCTGCCATCCAGGTCCCAAATAGAGGGAGGAAAACAAACTCTGTGAGCGAACAAAAGTTCCCAAAGGGAACATGAATATTGAAGAGTGGAATCAACCTCGTTGAAGGCGGCATTTGGATCCATCAACTTGCTATTCCAACGCTGCAGGTAGAGGGTACAAACAGTCATGAGGTCTGCCCAGGTATCTTCTCGAGATTGATGGAGATTGCCTGAGCGTTCTGGGGAGCAAAGGTAGTCTTCCAACGATTTGTGATGGAAGTGGACATAGGGCCGGTCAGGGTCGGCGGCTGAAAGAACGGAATGCAAGTCGCAAAGAGTGATTTCCGTTGTCCCCTTCTCGAGTTGAAGCAAATCATCGAGGGTAGATGGCAAGAGAATATGTGAGTCCCCTAAGTGAGTGACCTCGACGATGATATGAAGCAGCTGCTTCATGAGAGGAATGTCGGTATCAGGGGGACTGAGAACGACGTCGTAGAGGGCATCGAGCTCTGCAAAAGGTCGCCCGGATGAAGCATTTGATGAGGCGTCGATGACGTGCTTGAGCTGCTCGACCGGATGGCGGTGTGGGTTGCAGACGTACTTGATGACCGTCGAAGGATAGGCCCATATTCCTGACGACCTGTCCGTCAGTCCCTCAAGCGTGTCCTGACCCGGCCATTCCAATGGGATTGAGTTCTTCGCGGGATGGGTGTCGCGTATCCTGACAAACTCGTCAGCAAGATATCGGTGTATCTCCTCTGACGTATCGTAGCTCTCGAGGCGAAGAATTCTTGTGACAGATTTGAGGTGAGGACGCTTGAAAGCCGTGCGAATGTCAAATTCAGGTCGGCTAGCTATAATGACCCGGAAGGAATGGGGAGGAGTGACGAGAGAATGGATGATGCGGAGGAGGTGCGCCCGCTCTGCAGGGTCTCGACATTCGTCAAACCCGTCAATAATGAGAAGTCGGGGGGTGGGTGATTCTGATGGAATGGAGAGAATGTGGTTGGATATCAATTTCTCGAGCTGATATTCCAGAGATTGGTCGAAAATGGTGGGATTAGATCGGATAGTTTCGAGAACGGGTTTGAAAAGGGCTGGAATGGCTTCAATGAGATACGAGGCGAGGGTGGCAATGAAGGGCGCTTCATTGTCGAGACCAGCTACCCGTGTCGAGAAGAAGTACACCCCCGCCAAACTCTGATTCCCGTAGTAGATGTCGGCAACCGTCCTCAGAATACAGGTCTTACCCCCACCAGCTGGGCCGCGAAGCCAGAGGATCGACTCGGGAGGTGGATCGGGGTCATCTAGAACGTCGTCTGCCCATGTTGTCATGTCCTCGATGACCTCAACCTGTGTGCCTTCTTTGCATTTGGCGGCATTCAGAGAGGTTTTCGAAGTATGGCATGCTTCCAGGGCTCTGTTTTTGTGGAGGATGAGTAATGCTGGGTCCAAGTCGGGCGAGGGGACATTATTTGTTTGCTGGCTGTTGAAGCTGTGAATGCTGAATTGGCTAGCACCCGCAAAGAAGGCAGCGTTGGCGGCCATTGGACAGGTGGGCGGGTGAGAAAACGAGTCTGTGGATGAGAAGGTGGTGGGCTGCGGAAGAGAGTGGGCGCCAGCGTCTAGATCTGCGACTGCCAAGCAGCTTCCCAATGTAGTCCTCAAGGGGTCCTCGTGACGGGATTCGGCCTCGTGCCAAGGCCAAATTGGGAGGCGTCAACCGAGGAATAGGCGCCCGAGATCAATAGCATTCTCTATGCAATTCATTTGATTTCACATCTTTGAGCAGAAGAGCGAATCCCACTCAGATGAAAGCAGTATACCCTGCAAAATTTTTGAATTGTCAGCTTGTTTCTGTCAAGTCTACCTGTGCAGCAGAGGTGAGCTCAGATATACCCATAGCAGTGGCCAGACAGAAGTTGAAATTGGAGGCCCAGATCTTGAGGGGTGGCGGCCAATTCGATGAGGAAGAACATCGTGAAGACGACCCCGAAGACCAGGCTGAAGAGCCCACTGGTACCTAGGATGGCGGTGAAGAGGAGAGTGCAGAGAGTGACAGTGGTGGGAAGGGTCAAACGCCTCGACACACGCCATCAAAAAAGGTAAAACAAGATGCACTTCCAGAATTCGCAAGCGACGAAGCACGTTATCTTCAGGTACGTCAATCCTCCACAAACCTGGAATCTCTCCTCACGGGATCCCTCAGGTTCGACTGACTTCTAACATGTGGACGGAACGCTACGTCGAGTTTTCGCGTAAATTACCCGCGTTGCCGTCTCCCTTGCCCGACGTCCTCGACGTCGACTAATCGATGTGCTTTGCAAATATACTACATTTATCTGTTTCCATCAGATCTTCACGAGTGGTTGGTTCATTGATGTTGGCAGACGCATTCCTTGTGGAGGTCCTATTGGAGATGGTACATAAAAAGATCATAGTAGAATGTAGTACTAGCGCGGTACGCAATGCCTGCAGGTAGTATCATAACATAACATATGTAGACTTACAAACAACAAAAAAAAAAGAGGGAAAGAGACAGAGACAGAGAATCGACAAGAAGGAAAAAGGAAACGAGAAAAAGCAAAAACAGAAAGAAAGAAAAAAAACGAACACATGAGAGACATGAATGATATAAGGCATCACAAACTAGCGTCACTTCTAAAGCGACAAAAAAAGAAAGAAGGTTCCTTCTCACGCAAGGTCCTCCGCCAATATCCCCTTAACACCCCCACTCTGCGTCCTCCCTCCATCCCTCGCACGCGCATTATGCATCCGATGCACCTTCGCACCATTAAAACTCCTCCCCGCCCCCTCATCCTCCGCATCCTGACTATGCCCATAACTATCCCGACTAAGCCCCTCCAACTCCTTATCCTCCTCCCACTCCGCATCATCACCCTCCCCTCCAGGCGTAACAGGGAACATAATCCTCTCCGTATTCGTTCGGCTCACAGAAGGCACAGGTACAGGGACCTGCTTCGTCTTCTTACTACTACTCCCCTTCCCCTTCGTACTCCGCTTCTTCACTCCATCCCGATCGCGTGACTTGGTCTTGGCGATAGGGGGCGGTGGCATCGGCGTCGAGCTCTGAGACGACGAGGACGGCGGCGGCGGTGACGATCTAGGTTTATCAACAATCATAAAGCTATCTCCTTCCCCCCCGAGCGTCGACGACCCCGGCAAGTGACGAGGCATCGGCGTAGGCAACGACGGTTCCACCCAGTCGTCCTCGATATCCCCACTCTCCTCTGGCTCCTCATCGCCCCGCTGCTCCTTCCTAACCGCCTCCAGATCGATGATATCGAATTTGGTATTCCCAGGTCCAGGAGTGACGGGGTCGTTCCCGTCCTCCTCCGTATCGTTGTTCCGACTGCTCGTCCTCGCCTCCACACTTGCGCTCGAGGTAGATATCGACCGGGTATCATAAAACTGGTCTTCATCGTCGTCATCATCATCTTCATCATCATCCTCCCCATCATCCTCTTCATCTTCATCATCGTCCCTCCTGCTCAAATCGCCCTTCAAAATCTCGTTATCTTCATCCTCCTCCCCGTCCTCATCTCCCACAGAATCAACCTCATCAGGTTCCGAAATCGATTCAAGGCCCATATCATCCTCTGAATCTTCAGGCCACGAAGGAGGTTCATCCTGAATCGTAAAAATCGTCTTGGGAAGCTCCGAAATCCTCTTCCTCAAATCCTTCCACTCCTCCTCACTCCTACACAAAAACCCAACCAACATACTCGGGTCCAACCCACTCAACGGCATCTTCCTCACCCTCTCACAATGGAACGTCTTGGTCTCCGCAGCACTATACGCAGTGCAATAATGCATCTGCACCGCATCCAAATCCACTGCCGAAGAGGTTTCGTCGATGCTCAGATCGCCCAACCGTTGGTGAGCGAGCTCAGAAGACGATGCAGACCCAGGGGAGACAGGTTGACTCGCACTTCTCCACCGACCATGATGCGTCTTGCCTTTATCCTTCTTCACCTCAAACTCTGATTCCCCCGATACCGATACCCCCTCCGAGTCCATGGAACTTCCCGAAAACTCCTTTTGCAGAGGGCTAGGAGACGTAGGGGCGTGATACGAGAACGTCGAAGAGCCCGTAGCGCTCGTCCGTACGGAGGACGGCGAGGTAGGCAACCGCCGGTGCTTCCCACCAAGATCTTTCCTCGCTTTCTTCCCCTTGCCTTGACCATCGTCCCCGTGGAGGGTCTGAAGCGGAGATGGACCGGGGGGAGCAGTTCGCAGTGGGATCGCCGGCCTTGCATGATGAGGGTCCAGATAGAACAGATTGTCCGCCTGAGTCCCGACGAAGTAGTACGAGCTCTTGGGCCGACCACCTGCAATACCCACAGACTGAGGGAAAGTATACAGAGCCTGCAGCGGTATTAGTACGTCGATCCCTACTGTAACGATAGGCCACTGACCTTGACGGTGTTGTAATAAATGGGATTGACCCCATCGATTCCCAATCTCACACCCACGAGCACCAAAACAGGTCTATCCCCCCACGATTTCGTATGTCTCCTAGGGCTTCTGCCAAAGTGGTCCCCGTGGGACGCGGCATGGACGTCGGTTTGGTAAAGCATACCGTCGACGGCAATCGCGACCCCAATTCCTGCTTCCGGATACCCATTCACCAGCGCCCTAAACAAAGAGGGAGGGGAAGTCAACGACAGCCAGAAAGAAACTATCACAGAAAGCCTACTTGATCGTCCCAGCAGCGACACTAGGCCCAAACCACTGACCCACATCAGTACCAAACTCCTTTCCAGCCAACGCCATCCTGTGCACGCTGAACGGTGCTTCGGGGGCAGGGGTATCAAAGAACCACGTCAAGATCTGCACGTAGGTAGCATAGTCGGCGGTCAGAACCGGATGTGGTGGTTTACGCCATTCTGGGAGGTCCGTCAGTAAGTAGCGTGTCATATGAATGAATGAGATAAGGACGCAAACGCACCTCTCCCGAGATGAACGTGAATCAAAGCATTCGCGAGCAAGCTCTGACCCGTCCGGAGCATACATCCCCATCCAGAATCGCTCGACCACGTCTTCTCCCCTCCAACCCAATTCCACGGGGTCTTCTTCGTAGCCGGAGTGTTCACACTGTCGACACTTGGGCCGGTATTACATAGATCGGCGAGGCGCCCGTCCCTGATCGGTGTAGGGAAGTGGGACCGGTAGGTCAACCACACCGTCGAAGTAAAGTCGATGTAAAAGACAGGAGGCCAGTTGGCTCCTGGGTTATGTTTCGGGTTCGAGCCAGTGGACGAATGCAAGAGCTGCTGCTCGTGGTAGTTGGAGCCACTCGCACTGGACAGCGATCCAATGGAAGAAGTCGAGGATCTGAACGAGGGCGGAGATACGGAGCCCCTCCGGGACGACGGGGAGTTGGTGTAGGACGAGGGCGGGGAGGGCTCGTAGCCGGGATGCTGGACACCCATGAGCCAAATGGGGTCCGTGCACCTGTCCGGCGTCGAGTCGCTGTCGAGGAGGTAGCGCATGGCCTTGTCGAGGTGTCCTTTCCCGTGCTTTGCAGCGGTCAACAGCGCCAACGCGCCGCCTGCGCCTGGGCTGCCGGTGCTCTTGGACTTGGGGGAACCGTGGGTCGCCAGGAGGGACGGCAGCGAGAGGTCCGTCGACGACGACGAGCTAAAGGTATGGGAGAACCAGCCGGAGAGTCTGGTGGGAAGGTTAGTGTCCGGGACGCTGTTGATGGGCCGTTCTGTTTTGGTCCTCTGCCTGGGGATGGTGACAGGCTCAACGATGACAGGAGGGTCCTCCCCTGGCTCCTTTTCCTTGTCCCTCAGAGACCCAAGGAACTTGCTCCCCTTTTTAGGCGTCTTCCCCGGTGGTGGGGTGCTGTGGATCTCAGACCCCGACGGCGAGCTGCTACGGCTCTCGACGAGCCCTTGATCTGTCACAGACTTGGATCTGTCGCGCGTCGACTGCTTCTGCAGAAATCGGGGGAGCTTGGACGGCGCATTCTGGGCTGGCGGTGATGATGGCGATGAGGTTCGTGAATTCTTGCTGGTCATGAATACTGATGATCTGAGACGGTAAGCTTTGATAACGGGCCCGCTGTCTGGCTGCTCACCGTGAGGTGGTGGTGGTGTCAGTATAAATAAGGGTCAATCCAGTGCCCTAAAGAGTGGAAGGAAAGAAAGCGACGGGGGTGGTCGCTGTTGAGGACGACGACGACGACGACAACGGCGACGACGGTGAGCGTTGTCACGGTGCACAGCCCGTGACTCGATGTGACGTGCGTGACATGGCAAATGCGCAGATTCGAATCCCGACTACGGCACTCTTTTTTTTTTCTCCCCATCCTCTGGGCTCCAGTACTTTCCATCGCTGTTGGTGGCTCTATCGCAGCGAAGGGGCCGAGTGGCATCTGAGAACTTTGATTAATCGCTGGCCATGGTTCTGCTACCAACCTCGACGTTCATTTCATCTTCATCTGGCTCCATTTACGTCACGATTTTGATGAACCCTCCACGTTCAACGCTCAACAGGACATCCAGGCAGCAGGCGTAGGGGAAAGACATTGGTTCAATTCCTCATCTGAGAGGTTTGTATGAATCTTAGCTCCAAAACATAAGGGACTGACTGGCCGGATACACTTCCGATCCTTCTCTATCACTTCTCTGACGCCTTTTTGCGCCAGTCTTCCTAGGATTCTCGTGCCACCCATTGACATGTCCCCGAGCCCGAGTCTCACCCAGTACGGATTCAGCTCTAATCACATCTGACGCCATCCAGGGATCCGAGGTGCAAAAACCTCTACTACTTATATGAACCTTCAACACCTTCTTCCTGTCCCCCAATCGCCATGAAGCCCATTCTGTTTGCAGCAGCCGTTGCAGCCGGCGCTGCCACCGTCCTCGCCCAGCAGCACCCGTTCACCGCAAACCCCGATTCTTACAGGTTCAAATGGCCCGTCAAGCGAGTGGCCGTTATCGGAGCAGGTGTTGGGTAAGTCGTAGTTGGCTCACTATCGACCCACCGTATACCGTTCTAACCGGAAACGCTATCATATTACTTAGAGGTCTCATCACCTACCGCGAACTTACGGAGAACGGATACGAAGTGGATATCTACGAGCGCGACCACGTCCCTGGTGGAAACTGGCACTACACCGATGAAACTCCCCTCGACGCCCCGATCCCAAATGCACCAATTGCAGTAGGCGACTTTGTACCTTCGTTTCCACCACAGGGCGTCGAATTGCCGTATACGGAGGAGTACAAGGACGGGGAGCAGGCCCGTCGTGTGCATCGGGGACCTAAACCGATTTGGGCCTCTCTAAAGTCTAATGCGCCTGCAGTACGTCCACGTCTTCCTCCGAATACCCAAGGGTTCCATGCTGAATTGCTGTGTCTACAGCCAATTCAACAGATCAGAGAGACACCTTGGCCAAAGGGTACCGAGTGGGGTACGTACCACTTCCACGAATTCCCTCTTCGAATCGACTAACCAGCGATCTCTAGAACTCCCCCATGCCAAACTAGCTCGCTACATCCGAGCGTTCGCCTCCTGGCACGGCATCAACGCCAACGACGCCAACCCACACGCCTTCTACAACACCCGCGTCGAACACGTCGAGAGGAGCAAGACAGGCTGGAATTTACTCGCCAAGGAACTTGTCAAGACAGAGTTTAACACAACGCGCGCTACGTGGACCAAGAGGGTACGTTGCGGTGGTTCCTTGATCATGAGACCTCTACCGCGGCCAAGTTCCATCCGATTCTGACTGACTGAATGAATGTGTAGCATTATGATGCCGTCGTCGTCGCCACTGGCCGCTACAACGCCCCAAACGTTCCCGCGATTGATGGCCTCGACCAATGGAACGCCCATTTCCCTGGCAAGATCACGCATTCTAGGGCGTACAGAAGACCAGAAGGGCTCAAAGACCAAACCGTGCTCGTTATCGGTGCTGCCGTTAGTATCCGTTCCAAACACAATCAATACGATGTACTGAAGTACATGCACGTTTGCTCATACGACTTTTCAGACAAGCGGTGGCGAAATCGCGCGCGAAGTGATCCAACACGCGAAGCAAGTCTTCGTGTCCGTTCGAGTAAGTAATCCAGCCTTCTTCCTCTTCTTTTTTTCGCGAGGTGGTTGGCTAATTTCAAGGCACATTTTATTATCATTCTCAGGCAGACCAATGTACGCACGCACCACCACTCGGCGTTCCACTCCTAAACCCAAAAACTCACTTCCTTCCCATTCTTTCTCTATGCAGTTCGCGGACCCCATTTCCCACTTGCAGACCACCTAAGGCGGCTCCCTCCAAACATCACACTAATCGGCGAGATCTCGAGGTTCAAGTTGGACCCTACTCCTGGATCGCGTATCGAGACGAGTGAGATTCAGCTTGTTAACGGGACTGTAAGTTTACGCCTCTCTCTCCCTCCCCCCCTCCCCCCCTTCTATCTATGATCTTGGCACCCAAGTAACAGGCTAACATCCCAACGCTCCTACGTAGGTCATCTCAGGTATCAACCACATCATCCTCGGAACGGGGTACCGATACACCTACCCCTTCCTCCCTCAATACATAAACGCCACTCTCGGCACCAACGGCACCCTTCCCAGAGACACGAGGGAGGGGGAGGGGGTGACGCAGCCGTTGGTCACGGACGGAACGCACGTTCGGTCACTTTACCTCGATGCTTTCTATATTCCTGATCCTACGTTGCTGTTTATCAATGGTACGCAGCCTCCACGTCTAAGTATCGGTATCCCACCAAGTATAGTATAACTGACTGATTGAAAAACGATTTTTTGCACATGCACAGCGAATTTCGGTATGCAATCATTCACATACGCCGAGTTCGTCTCGCTAGCAGCTGCGAAAGTGTGGGGTGGAAAAGCGGATTTACCGGGTACGCGGGCGTTGTGGGCGTGGTATGATAAAGCTGTGGTGGACCGCCTGGGGTATGGGAGGCAGTTTCAGTTTTATGGGGCTGAGCGGACTCAAGGTTCGTATATTCATATCACAATGTCCGATTCATGAACGACTTGAACTAACGTTGACTTGAATTGAATTGAATTGAATTGACGTTGGGTAATAGCTGCACTCCGGTTCTTCGTAGGGTGGCTTAACGACGCTGCTACCAAGTACGGTGGGCGACAAATCGATAACCTTCCTGCAGAGTACGTCTTAACCCCCACTTTCTCTCACTCTCCCTCTCACCCCCTCTCTCTCACTCTCCCTCTCCCTCTTACTCTTACCATACCCTTGACGACCTCTGACCCACTCACAACTCACTCAACTCACCTCAACTCTTACTACACAGCAACCTCGAAATCAGCAAAATCTGGGTCAACGCACGATGGGGAACCGCAAATCGCGGGTCTAGCTTCCCGAGCAACCTCGTCCCTGCTGCTACGCGTGAAGTTAAGGATGGGTCGGAGGGGTGGGCGCAGGATTGGGTTTATAGTGAGTGGTGGTAGAGTACTTAGTGGATTGGGTGATGTTGCGATATGTATGTATGTATGCGAATTTCTGATCGTACGAGCGATAATCAGAAAGAATACGGTTATATGGTTCCAAGTGCTCCAGCGAAAGCTAGGATTTTCGGAGTGAATTAAGTATGAGGTTTCAGAGACTATGTAGCTGAAGCTAGGAAAGGGATTTGGGTCAAATGCACGATGGGGAAACCCTATTCACGGGTCTAGCTCCCCAAGCAACGTTGACCTTCCTCCCTGCTGCGGCGCCTGCTATCAAGCTCGATGGATTAGAGCCTTGGCCCTTTAATTGGGTGCAGGACTGGGTTTACAGCGGATGGCGGTAGAAGCCTGGCATCAGTCAGGATAAGTACAGTCGGCGGAAGGCAGATTGACCATCTTCCCGTAGAGTATGGTTGTCTTGAAATCTCATTCTTGTATTAGCCCCCGACTTGATTTCTGACCGAACCGCAGGACTCGGAATCTAGCAAGACGGCCTGGCTTGGCAGTCATGCTACCCCTTTTTCCTTGCTTCAGCTTCGAACTTGGGGAAGCGGGGAGGCGGCGGCTTCGGGCGCAAACAAGGCCGTCATAACATTCCCTTCCGTTTCGGGGTGAATTACGAGGTCTGAAGCAAGGAAAGGAAATTGGGTCAAACGCACGATGGGAAACCTATTCCACGGGTCTGGCTTCCCAAGCAACCTCCGAGTCCCGGCCTCCCTGCAGTGACGCCTGATATCAAGCTCGATGGATCATAGCCTTGGGCGCGGGACTGGGGTTTACAGCGAATGATGGTATGCATGTAGAAGCCTGGTATCAGTCAGCATAAGTATGTATTGAATTGAATGTACACGAGTTTCTGATCGTACGAGCGATAATCAGAAAGAATACGGTTCTTATCTATGTTTCCAAGTGCTCCACGAGCGCTCAAAGCAAGCGCTACGATTCTTTCGGTACCGTCGTCGCGATGTCGGAGATTGTAGTGGCTGACACGTTCTTTGCATGTCGAGTTCCTTAGCACACATCACGAGGGATGCTACTTATACCAGTATGGCATTGCTACGTACATACAAAACGGTACCTCTCCCCTCCACGTGTAGTGGTCGGTTCCCATTGTGACTGATTTTCGAAAATATCGCAAGAACTGTCAGAAGACTCGGTTGCACCCGACCTGAACCAGCCATTTCATCCCACAAGGGGGATTCCAGCCCTTCGCATTCCGAATGCTCATTGCCAATGGTGCGGACGTATGTACCCCGAATGTACCGGTCCAATTTCCAACAGAAAAAAAAGCTTGGGGAAGCCTTAGAATTCCGTGAACCCCGAACTTTGGTTCGTAAAATTCACCCATTTGCAAAGTTTGCAAAGTCTGGCCGGGGCGGCGGGACCTGCCAAGCGTCGGCAGTCAACGAATCCGTGGACCCTACATATGATGCGAGGCAGCGTGATCTTGTGCTCGGCAGGGTTCTCTCGAAATTCCCAGCTCCTTATTCCTAGCGGTTCCTTAAACCTACGTGCAAAACGTAGACCTTCTCGTAAAAAGCAAAGCAAACCCACTTCAACTGAATAAGATTATCCGATAAAGAATACGAAGACATGTGGCTGGAGGGCTTCTGTTCTCAGAGGTCTGCCACCATATATGGGGACAAATCCGGTGATGATCGCCTCTGCTGATTGCAGTTGATTGCCTGGTCGAGACAGCTTGGAGTCGTTGACTCGATTGCCTGCGCTACAAGGTGGGGGCGATAGCAGTTGTGCGGGGGTGATCGATCGAAAGCGCATTATCAGTCAGCCAATGTTTTTCAAGCTCCAGACACCGGTGTCTCGTCCTCGTTGCTAACTACAAGCCTGGCTACCTACGCTACGGGGGTCCATTTTCCACACACAATTTCCATCGAATTACGACTGTTAGGGGCTGCATGTTGTAGGCCTTTCGAAAATGCCCCTTTAGGTGTCCAAGTGCACCCGCGACCGGGCGGCGGTGGGTTGGCATGCGGAATGCAATCTTCAGCCTGAGAATACCCCATGTTGTGACGCAAATGATGTGTGAAAACGCGCGCCTCGGACGCCCTCTTGGAATGTAAGATTTTTCTTATATCAGCCACGCTAATCATCCTCCAGACCCAAGGTACCCTCTTTCCCCTCTTTCCAGCCAGGACGACCGACCCTCTCAGACCTTCAAGATGGTCGCCACTACTATCGCTAACACCCTCGGCGCGATGGAGATCGGGGCGATGTTGGCGATGTTTCTCTTTGGTATCTTGACCCTCCAGGTGGATACCTACTACCAGATGTTCACAGACGACTCTATATACCTCAAAGTCCTGGTGAGTAGAGTAGTTCCCGGTGGTGGTTCATATGGAACGTAGGCTGACGGAGGATTACTTCAGGTCGGTGTAACCTGGTATGTACCACCGGAACACTCCCTCCACGACACCACCTGAACCCCCGCCTCCCATCATCCGTTTTTAGGGTTCTCGAATGCGCACATACTATTTGCTCAGTTGCCGAAGCTTATCGCGGGACGATTTCGTTCTATGGGAACATCGCACAATACCAGAGGTATCCGTTGATGGGTGTAGCAACTATTTTGGGAGGTCTCATCACCGTCATGGTCCAGGTACGTTGCCGCGATTCTACTCAAAGATGAGGACTTTTGACCCATTTTGCTCGGTGCACGTGTAGTGCTTCTTCTGCCTGCGAGTTTGGAAAGCTCTTCCCAATCCGCTGCGGTACATCGGTGCGATATGTGGTGCCGCTGCCATCATCCGAGCGGCTGCCGGCATTTTTGTTGGGACGAGGCTTGCAATCGCGAAGACTTTGACCCTCTACCGTGCACAATATGGGTGGCTCGTCAGGACTCTGCTGGCTTGTGGAGCGGCTATTGACGTCGTCATCGCCGCCTCTATGTTGTATTTCCTCATGACGAAACGAAAGTCTGGCTTCGCTGCGTACGTCCTCTCCTCTCTCTTTCTTAGAAACGACACCGAGCTGATCTTTTCCATAGCACTACCCGACTTGTCGACCGTCTGTTGGCTTATACCGTCCGTACCGGTTTGATTACAAGTCTGACCGCTATCTCTGTTCTTGTTACTGTGCGTACACCGTCCACTTGCGCTTTCTAAACCTGTTCCTAAATTCGTATTTGCAGTTTGAGGCGCTCCCGAACGCTTACATCTGGGCCGGAATCTACGTCTTCCTTGCAAAGCGTATGTGCTCCACCGTTTAACCTACAACCTTTACTGACGGCTCGTTGTTCAGTGTACTCCAATTCTCTGCTATCTGCGTGAGTGGCCATTGACGTCGAATTGGGATGTGGTGCTCATACCGTGTATAGATTGAACGAGCGCCGTCGTCTGAGAGTCATTGTGTCCGAGGGTTCCAGCCACGAAATGGACTCGAGGGGAGCGGCGAGGAAGATCACTACTGGAGCACGAGGCGGAGTGCGTATCCTCTCCGTCCATTGCTTTCTTCACCATTGACCGTTTGTTTTGTTTAGCCTCACTCTAATCCTGCTATCGCGATTGAGATGAACACGACTTCCGTGACCCATGATGTACGTGTTCTGTGTCCATGTACACGCCTGGACCTTGCTGATGTTTGGTAGCAGGACATAGATCAGGAGAAGAACGGAGCTCTCTACGGATCGCGGTCAGACGAACATCTCAAGCAGATCAGCCATCTGAACATGAGACACTAGAGGCTAGAGGGCTATTGGAAAATTAGACCCAGACTCACCGGGATCACACCTTCGTTCGTCTTAGTGGTATTGTATTATTGGTATTTAATGTATGCAACAGCCTCCCCTGTATCTCATAGTTTCGTGGTTCGTTGAGTTCGTACACCGTTCGAGAGCCTGGCAACAGTCGTCTATGTATCAGGGTTTCGTACTGAAAGTCTTCGAGGATCCATCTATGTATCTCTAATCATAACCGGCCGCTCCATACATTCCTTTTTTTCGGGTCGTACATATGTGTTTGCTCCTACCTAAGGTCTAACCGTTCTTGCTAAAAGTGGCGACAAGTAAGGATCGTCAGTCTGGCTCTGACTGGCTAGGCCTCAGATCTGGGTACGTATACATCAGCAACGGAGCTTGCGTTTTGCGACCTCGAGACCGAGATCGTTCGAGCTGCCTCTCCGAACGAACTAACTTCAGTCACCAACGAGGAACGATCAGGTGACAGTGTGTGTGTTATGCGCGTACGCGTCTCACGTAAACACGGTGCTTGCTTGGTTCCGCCCTCTTTCTCCCATTTTCATGCGCTTTTCTGTTGACTGCGCAGTTACGACACGTAGTATTCAAACGTCCGTGATTTTCTCCCTTGCTCTTGCCTGAGCGCTCCGCCTTCATTTTGCTTTTGCTGAAGCTTATGGTCTTCCCACTGTCCCACTGGCTGACTGGCAGGATTGGCTAAGATGTCATGACCTGCCTCACAGTAGGTCACTGTATGCACTAAAGTGGCTGGTGAGAATCTCTCCTGCGAGTTTTCCCCCTTTCCGCGGCGCTAACACCAACCCTCATCGGCTTTCAGTGCAAGGCAAGCGTAGCCGTAGGGCTACATCCACCCAAACTCTTCCACGAAACTATTAGCCCCGTAGCTTTCCATGTCTTGTTGGTCTGATTGACTCCTCCTTGATCGGATTTTAAAGTTCGTTCATCTCGCCATGTTGGCTATTTTTGAACTGACCTGGCCGTTGTTTCCCAACAAAACTACTGTGACAGATTGACTAGGTTCATTCTATTACGCTGCACAGGTTGCTTTGCAGGTCCTGAAGGCTCTCGTTTGCGGGCTTGCGCTATTATGCCATGTTTGGGGACACATCAGGTTGTGGGAAACCAATTTTCCTCTGGAGTCGGCCCCGTCATTGCCATCGCCTTCTTCTTCACTGCCTGCTCACGATCGTCTCGTAATGGTCTTCTTTCGAAGCGTTACTCTGTCAGCTTTGCGATAGATGGTCAGAGAGAAGAATAAAGAGACATGGACCCGGCTACCTTCTCGATGGGTTCGGCGTCAAACATAATGTCGGCACGCGGTCCCATGGATATCACCCGGCATGGACCGAGGCGCTCCTGCGCCAACTCGAACTGTCAGGCATCTCAGCATTAAACCTGGGGCTTCAAGACAGCTTTCAGGAGACTCTGGTATCCAGTCTGGAGCATTCTACGTTGGACTTCTATTCATCTTCGTCTGCTGATCCAGTTCCTGAATTTCATCCGCTAGTTCCACCCACCATTACCCATGCCTGATCCTTGTCTGCTGTAATGACATCCGGTCAAACGTCCGTCTCCGTCGAAGGCCTGTCCTCTCTAACTGCGAACAATATCACTCAGAACTGGCTTCGTTGCGTTACATGGGTATCGGAAACCAACGTACTCCCGATTGTATCTGCATTCATTCACTCGGATACTCAATACCCAGGCTCGGTTCCATATTAAGGATTAAAGTTACAGGTACGCACGCACGTTGTCTCGATAACGGTTACTTCAACTTGGGTTGGACTCCCTTCCAAGTCGCTCCTCGTGGCTTTATCTCTCGCAAATGGAGCGAAGATTACCCTTTCTAGACAGCCCAGCCTCGCTTCAGCAACTTGATGCGAGAAGCGGAGGTTCTTTCAAGTGCTATTGAGGCCTTTTTAATCTCCAACATCATAGCATCATCACTCTCAATGAGCGTGGGTTGACGTTGACAATCATCCATTAAGCTGCATTCCGTGCCTCGCCGCCAGTTACTGCCATTCACTTGCTAAAGGTAGGTTGAAAGCTAGGTCACATCAACGGAAGCTCAATTTCTCCTTTCACTTTAGCTGGATCGTGACAGTTTGGATCAGAAGTTAGGAAGAATTTTGGGAGGAACAAGAAGCTGGGTGGGAGGCTCGCGAGCATAAAAGGCCGGAGGAGAATCCTAGGAGAAAATATCGCTCGAAATACCGAACGGTACTCACAGGCTCCTAGTCTTATCTCTTCTTTTCTCAGCAATTAGCAACAGTACCCCATGGTTACCAGAGCCCTCGCAGGTCGTCTGTTAGCGCTCACCGCGTTGGCCGTCGCCGTCTACGGTAAGCCCCCCGGACGACGATGCTGGATAATTTTCTCACCTCGTGTTTTGTCCAGGCGGCCCAACTCCGAATGTCGTCCCCCCGGCTTCCAGAGGTACACCCAACTCGGTCACTGAAGTTGACTTGAGTGGAGCTGTGACCGACACGGATACGATCGTGTCCACTGCTCACGCCGTCGACCAGAAGGATGGACCCCAAGCCGACACCCCGCCTGATCTTCCCGTTGCGGACACTGTCGTGACTGCCGTCGATGGTGTACTCACTGAGGCTGGTACATCCGGCTCTTCCAACGTCAGAAGGCAGATTTTGGAGGCGAGGACCCCTTCCTCACCACCCGACTTCAAGAAGAAACGCGCTATTAGCGATTATAATCTGGTGTTTGACGGAACAGGCACAGCTCTTACAGATCGGGACGCTTCCATCCAGGGTACAGCGTACTTGACCTTCCGTGTCGTGTCCAACGCCACCTATAACGTTCAAGACTGTCTGGACTTTTGCTCTTCTGAGTCCAAGTGTGGTATGTGATATCGCATTACTTGATAGGCGCATTAACTAACAAACTGTACTCGTAGTGTTTGCAAACCTGTACTACGAATTCAACAATGAGGCCCTTGATCATTTCGACTCTGCCGGCTCGAACCTCAAGTGCGCAATTTACGGTGACGTCCACACCGCAGCCGAGAAGACAAACTTTGGCGGTCAGCAGAGCTACAGAGAAGGAAACTCGTTGACGTACATTCAGCAGAGTAGTGGATGGGCTTTGAAGGATTTGGTCGAGCCCGATGCTCCCGAGGGGTACGAATTGGTCTTTGGGCCCACAAACGGCGCCAATAACGCACCTGGAGTGAGTCTATTTCAAGTTCCGCTTCGATCGGACGCTAACCTTGATACTATAGTATATGGGATTCGCTTTTTTGGACAAGTACGACGTCGACGCCTGTGCCCGAGAGTGTAACTACCGTGGTGCGGATGGTGCGGGAGGAGCGTGCCAGTACTTCAATATCTGGAGAGCCGTCGTCCAAGGTATCCCCACCACATACACCTGTAGCATGGTAAGTCGTCTCCCCACCACTTTCGCCTACTTCCATCGCTTCTTTCCCGATGCCTTTGTGCTTACTTTTCTCTTAACCTACAGTACTTCATCGTGGCTGACGCTTCTTCCGCCACAAACACCGGACAAGGCGACCTTCAAGTCACCTTCTCCCGAGGGTACAAACGAAAGAACTTCGTGACCGACGGAGGGTTTGAAGGATACACCGCGTGTTCTGACTTCTGCTTCGACGAATCCTACTCTTCCTGGGTTGGTACATCCCCTGCCGGAGGTTACCTCGACGCCACCATCTTCTACTTCGACGCTTACGCGCGCACTGGTCATGGATCAGGCCTTCTTGGCTCAGCCACGGGCGCGGATAGCCTCTCGGGCACTCTGACCTTGAACCAGGACCTTCAAACCACGGCAGGGAAGAAATACAGGGTTGGATTCTTCCAGAACAGCGCTTTCAGCGGACCCACTCTCGAGGCTGACGCGTTTGTTGAGGTTTTGTGGAACGGGGCAGTAGTCAAGACGTACAGGGTCAGCGAAGAGGGATTCAGTACTGAATGGAAGTGGGTTGAAGTGGACGTGGTGGCGACTGGGAATGATGTGCTTGCCCTCAGAGGAGGAAAGGCCCCTGCCTGGACCTTCGTGGATGATGTTGCCCTGTGGCCTATGTTCCAGTGAACCCCCCCTGCGTATTTCTAGGCGTTCGGACTTTGAACCTTTATTTATCACTCTCGATGTCGACTACTAATACTCTTATGGACTATCTATAGTTGGGATAAAACTCCCTTTCGTTGATCTAACAATTTGCTTGCGCTCCTCTGGGACAGTTCGGAAGAGACCTATGTGCACTGGAGTGGTTTTCTTCCCGACAGGGCCAATATATTCTCACTGTTCAGAGCTCTAGACTCCTCCTCGTCTTCAGACCCGGGCGTTCACTCCCTTTTCTACACCCGTACTTTTTGTTTTCGACTCGCCGAAGGTTACTGGCCGGAGTGAATGCTTGCCTGGAACCGACAAACTTCAGTGCAAATGATTTTTTTTTTTCCTTCATTGCATATATTTCTCTCTATTCTACCAGTTCGCCCCATTGTTCATGCAAATAATGGTGAGCAGTCGACGGGAAACGGTGAAGAGAATGAACGCGCCAAGTCTTATATTTGTGAGGGTTTGGCTTCGGCCGTTGCCGTGTTCATCCGGAGTCCCTCATTGGTCCCTCAGTCCTGTTTCTTGTTTCCTTTCCACGACGTCGAACGAACACCTACACGATTTTGCTCATCCCACGAGGCGTCAGTAACGCGAAGCTTGATGACCGAACGAAATGAGGAGTACGATGTGGGTTCCCGAGGCTCAGCCTGAGGTGCGTCCCATCCCATAATGATGCGACTGGAGAGTTGATGGTAACATATGTGTGGTAGAGACTGTAGACTAGATTAAAGGAGCGTGATTGTAAGGAATGTCGGCGAGAGTGACCAAGAAACAAAAAGAGAAAAATACAGAAGACTCAGATGGACTCAGTGATGAGAGCAAGTGCCCTCTCTGAACGAGGTTGGATCGAGCACTTGTACGGCTTAGGATAGCTAGAGGGACCGGAGTTGAGCGGCGGACGGGAACGAAACACAAGAAGCGCCTCACCTGATAGTTCCAGACGTGTTCTCGTGGACGGGGATAATGGTGGCGCCATTTTCGTCAATGGCGTTGGTGATGTTGAATACGGCGAGGGACATAGTGATGGTCGACCAGAGCGACGCTTCAGCCAGGTACATGCCTGGGCAGACGCGGCGACCGAATCCAAAGCAAGCACCGCGAGGATCTCGCTGCACTTCCTTTCCTGGGGTCGCAATGAAGCGTTCAGGGTCGAATTGGAAAGGGTCGGGATATACTGTAGGGTCGTGGAGGATACCCCTTCGAGGAAGGTTAGAGTCCCACCTTTCGTCACGGAAGAACGATTATGCTTGCTCACCAGAGATTAGCCAAAATCATACTGTCCTTCGGAATGAAATAACCGCCGATGTATCCGTCTTCAATCGCAACGTGTGGGACACCTAGAATGCGGGTCAGAGCTAGACTACAACGGCGACAATGGCGACGATGCTAACCGCTTGGGGCGACAGAGTTCCAGCGAAGAAGCTCAGTCAAAACTGCGTTCGTATACGGCATGTTGGGCCTGTCTTCGTGAGTAGGAAGCCTGTCGTTGCCTACTACGGTGTCGATCTCTGCTTGAACTTTCTTCTGAACGTCTGACGGCATCTCATTTTAGTCCTCGGGTGACGGAATGAAGTACGACTGACTGACCTGGGTTCAAGACCATAGCAAGGTAGAAAGCGTACTGCGCGGAGACAGTTGTGTCCGCACCACCTGATCAGGTGTCGAGTGAGTATACCAAGTCACCTTGTTTGTTCAGCTGTGCCTTACCTCCGTACATAGATGCAGCAACGAATTTCATATCATCTCGCTCTTGCTGTGACATTTCATCTTGTTGTTCGATACTAGTGGAGACGAAAGATGGCGGAGCATTTCCTGCCGCCTATTCCTAGGTTAATATTTGCGAGCTTTACAACCGGAGAAAAGACTAACCAGTTGTGATTTCGTATATTCAAGCGGGACTTCGACCATCGCGTCGGTGTCTTTCTTCCACAGAGCAGCGGTCTCAAGGAAACCAGCACCTGGACACCATGCTGGAAGATTCCGCAAAGACGGGAAGAAATCGACCACGAATGCGCCGGGGACAGTTGCTTTGTTGAAGTTCTCGTTTGCTCCCTCAATAAGGTCGACGAGTGGATCAGCGTTTTCTCTGACATCGTAGCCATAGGTGATCTTCAAAATGATACCGCCAGTCAACCTGTTCGCGGGACATTGAGTCCTACCGTAAGCCTGTTTCCATGCTATAACTCACTTTCGGAGGTGGCTCATAAGTTCTTCTGGCTGCTTTAGGACACGTTGCAAAAAGGTCCGAGTCAGGCTTTGTAGGAGGGCGTGGCGGTCTTGGATAACGCCATTGCCAATATATCGAGCGAATTGCTTTCTGTAATGGCGGAATCGGGATCCATAGCGCAGCAGAACCAAGGTATCGCTATAACCGACGAGTTCTCCACCCATTTCCAGACGCGGACGCTCCGAATAGATGGAGCTCTTCTTATCGAATTCCTCGAGAGCTTCGATAGTATTCAGGATGACCATGGGTCTACCCATAAGACTGACTGAACAGATTCCACCTGGTACCCTCAGGTCAGGGACATCGTTGGTCACAGACTTCACAAGACTCACCGAATTTTCGACCCCATTCTGCGAAGGTGAGCCACTCCTTCTCCTTGGGCATGTCTGCGACATTCTGAGCTCCTGATCAGCCCTTTACTACGCAGAAGAGATAGTGGTAGACGTACGCCCACAACCGGCATGCCGGGCGGTCCGGGAGGAAGCTTCTTCGCATCGTTGCGCTGGCCAAGGTACGACTTGAGGATATACAAGCCGATACTGAGGAGGCCAATATCAACGATGGTAAGGCTCTTGAGCATGGTGGAAGCGCGAGTCGAGCGCACGAAGTAGGGTCGAAAGGTAAAGGTACCCTTGAATCGTCTGGAATTGACTTTTCTACATGTGCGCGTGCGGTTACCGGCTGCATCGGGCGACTACCTGCTTGGGTCTACCAATCCAGACCAATCCTGAGATTCGGATAAGTAAGTTTTCCACCGAAAGATATCATTCATAGTTCTGATACGCGCTTCCTACCCACAGCTGCCCACACACACAAACAGACTGAGAGTCTTCGTGTCGTGACGCCTACGTCGCCAAGTCATCCGCAACCCCAAACCTTGGCCTGCCCTTTTTCTGGCCGTGCAGGAGCCTTGCAAAGAGCTAGGGCATTACAGGGCGATACCCGTCCTTAGCTAGGTCAGATATAATTCCGACAAAAGCGTCCACTGATCTCGATTTAGATGTGTTTATTCATGGCCGCATTTGGCTATGTGGAGCGCCACTGACACTTCAATCTTTGATGTCAGGGCTCTGCGTCCGTGGTCCTCCCCAGCGGCTCAGTTCATTCGTCCTCTAGGGTTTTTCGAAGTATGCAGCGCTGTTTTTCGTTTCTCTCAGGTGAGTTTCAAGCGCATATTTGTTCGTACCCACGCGGGGCGATCTTGAGGATCTACTTCATTCACGTTTGGATAGATTCTATCAGATGGTTACATTCCCCATTTAGAGCCTCTTGGCTGGGGTGCCGAAAACTGCGAAAGCTGTCAAATTTCCCCGCTTCCTTGTCTATACTCTTTCTGGGCAAAGTGCAGGGTTCTATGAGGAGAGAGGGGTCATGGAGAAGATAAGCACGTATTTCTCATTTTTTATCCGCCCTTTCAAGAAGCAGCTTCTGACCGCGCCTCACGGTTCATCCCAAATTCATCACATTCATACGGTTGCCCGTTGGGACCAGGTCAAGATTTTGATATCAAGCCGCACAAATCACGTCGGCCAGTGATGGGGTCCTTGTCGGCCCCTACGGCTTCCCAATATATCTCGATGTCACATGACTAACCCACCGGGACGCGCGCGTCGCCCACAATTAATTATCTGTTTTCGACGCGTCTCGTCCGTCGTCGAGCTTGGTAGTCGGCCTCTTAGAGGTGCTTAACTTGTACCACCAGACCCATAAGATCACAAGTGATGTTTGTCCAGTTCTTTCCCCCCTTCATCGTCACTGTCGGTGAAGCCAAGGGCGCATATGCCCCGTGCAACGTCTGGTGAGAGGTTCAGAGCTCGTACAAGGGTCCCCGCCATCATAAAAGTGCACAGATAGCTGAGGAGAAAGAGTGACCTTCTTTTCCATCAAACCTCGTCCAACCACACCTCGAGTCTCGACGAGGGATGTTTGTGTGCCTCTTGAAATCATCCAACCATTTTGAAACTCAGTCTGACCGCCGTCATCCTTTGTCATCAGCCGATTTTCCTTTGGGACTAGGGGCGACCCCATTTGGAGAGGCCCCCTGTCCCCTTTTTTCGGAGGAGAGTTGTGAATGAACGAAAGGAATCACTTAGTCAACCCGTTAAGCTCACTGAAATGGACCAGGCTCACTGAGTTTACAGAAAATTCATTCAACCGTCATTGCACGATGCCGCTGCGGCATGCAGCGGACATTCGGCGGTCGGCATCACCACCTGCTAGCCATGACTAGAAGAGGAAGGTGGAAGGACCCCTTGTACCCTTATGATCCGGATGTTGGCCGCGCACTACAAGGTGCGAAATCTTGACCTGGTCCCAACGGGCAACCGTACATTCATCCTGATTCATGATCCACCTAAGAAGTGGAGAGTTGTGCAGGCGACCGCCGGCCGCTATATATTCGGCAGCGTCGAAGGTCAGCATGTTGCCCATGCTGCGTCACGATTTCGTTCTAAGCAGATTTAGGGACTTTTTCAGAAAGAGCCTAAACCGTTCCAGACGTCGTTCAGGCACCCCAGTTTGCACCCCAAAGCCCAGAAGCCCAGGCTCAGGCATACTACTAGAGCCTACTTGGGCACTTGTAGCTCACGAAGCTCAGTGCATTGACGTCTGAACCCAGTCCCTTTACAGCAAGTTCCATTTCATGCAAGAGGCTCGCATTTCTCAGACTCGGAGTGGACTTGAGTGTCTGGTTTGCATCCGCATCTCGGGCCGAAGATCGCTATCGCTAATCAGGGTGGCCGAAGGCGGGATTGGTTCTGTAAGTATACCATGTTTCTATCCAAGCTTGGGGCAATGCAACATGCTGGCATGGGTTCACCAGGGTTCACCCGCCTTGTCGCTCTTTGGGGCCAAAAACGGCACGAAAGCAAGGGTTTTCTGATCAATCAGACAACGACAATCGAAACAATTTTACGCTCTGCCGTATCTTCGCCGTTTCTAGGCGCTCGCTGTCTAATCTAATTGGAGTAAGTTCCACCGCTGTCTGGCCAGCTATGCAGGGTCGCTACCTATTTTATTGAAGATTGCAAACGGAGCTTTCCAGGAAGTTATAGGTCCTCGAACTCCAAGACGAACCTCTCCCCGTCCATTCCTTTTCTTCCCCCTTCCTTTTGATTTATCTATCGGACCCACCCATCTTCCTTTTGCTAACATGTCTGCGACCTTGGATTTTGGGGCTGCGCTTGACAATACGTGCGTGTCTCCGCCTCATATCGGGATACACAGCGACTCACAGCGCATTCATAGGATGGGGGCCATGCTCATTGGCGTTATCGTCAGCGGGGTCTTGCACGGCATCTGTCTTGTTCAAGCATTCTTCTACTTTATGAGTGCGTTTTCTCATTTCCGGCATCCTCCGCACCAACTAAGGTGATATTGTCCCCTTCATCGTAGGCCAACCGAAAGACCCTCTCCTTATCAAGGGCATGGTACGCATTTTCCACAAATGTCCGCTGCTTTTACTGAGAGTGTTTTCAGGTGATCACCACATGTACTTTCGATTTCCTTCATTTGACTTGGATCACACATTCCAGTAAGTGGTCTCCGTTGCTACACCCTTGCGAAAACTGAATTGCCTGTTAGTGTATCATTATCTTGTGACGAATTTCGGGTATGCGTTGTGCCGGCCTTTGATCTATTCCACTCTGAACTGTTTACCAGAAAGGAAGAGGCGCTTCAACAGCTCGTTTGGTAAGTTCAAGCCTCCCTTTGTGTAGCGTCAATGGTTAATCACCTCTCTCCATAGGTCGGTCCTTGTAGGTTTTCCAACACGCTGCCCCTTGCGATAAGAACTGACCCGGCCTCCCAACGCAAGATGGAGGCCTTGCTGACTGTAGGTTGAAACGCCCGCGATTCGGCCTTAACGTAATGCTAACCATCTGCCGACGACAGGGTCTGAACGGAGCTATGGTTCAAACGTACGTTCCTCAGTCCTTTTTCTCTGTCTTTATCCTGATCACAATATTTCTCCCAGATTTTACACCTATCGAGTGTGGCAGTGTGAGTCTCTCCATCTTTGTCCGTTGAGTTGGCCACCGACGTTCTGTCAGTGAGCAAGAAGAACTACTTCCTCGCCGGTACGATTCTCCTGTTGATCCTCGCTACAGCTGGTGAGTGCGTTTCAGCTTCAGTACCATGCGGTCAGCCTTACAATATAATGCAAGGTTGTGGAACAGGTACGAGATCTACGACGCTTGCTGTGGTAGCGTATCTAATTGGCTTGGCCCTCTCCGTCAGTATGGGTTATCCTCTCGTACGTTTCATATTTGTTCATCTATCGTCATACGTGTTTATCGACAATTATATAGTATGCGATTTGAGAGTTATCGCCAGTTGTTAACGATTAATGTACGCCTTCTCCGCGTGTTTTGGTCCGATGACTGACCCTAGATGTAACTCAGCCACTAACGATCACGATCAACGCCCTCTCCTGCGCCGTGGACGTGCTTATTGCCGGTAGTCTATGCTGGATGTTGCACAACTCTCGGACGGGTTTCAAAAGGTCAGTCCATGTGTAGTGCTCGCTGATCGCCTTCTGATTTCTTTGCAAAGGTCTGACAACATCATCAACAAGTTGATGATTTTCGTCGTCAACACTGGCATGTAAGTAACACTTATTTTTACCGGCAGCTTTGTCGCTCAATTGTCGCTCATGTATTTTAATACGCTATCAGGCTCACCACGTAAGTCATACGATTGTCTGGAGCCGTGTTCCGATGCTCAAGCTACCTTTTAGCTCTTGCGCAATCGCGTCCTTGGTATCGGTACGCACAGCTCTCATTCCAACCAATTCCCGGTCACGCTGACCAGGCTTTAGCTCGTCGTCTCGCCAAATACCCTGATTTACGCTACCTTCTATTTCTGCATTGGACGATGTAAGTTCACGTAACTGAAGCCACGCATTTACCTTTTAACGCCATCTTATCTCAGTCTACACAAATTCGTTCATCGCGACGCTCAATGCCAGAAAGGGTATGTCGGGAAGCAACCAAAACACTGCGCATGACAGCAGCAGCAATATGATGATGTCTGCCCAACGAGGTGCCGCAATGTCCAACAACGGAAAGAGGGCACCTCAAGACATTGCGATCCGTATCGAGACTACCACTCAAGCTCTCAACGATAGGAAGACCCCACTGGTGCGTTCGCATCCTTCTGCTCACCTGATTGCTAAAGTGCACCGTGAATGTCCCTTCTGACTCTTCTAACTTGTAGGGCATTCGACCGACTGCTGAGGACAGTGATGATATGTCGCAATTATCTTCTGAGAAGCCTTGAGTTACCTCTGCGTAGCTAAAATAAAATGTTATTCGCCTTTACATTAGACCTTCTTGCCAATACACGAAGCTAGACTCAGCATACCCTACTTGACGAATGTGATACCTAAACTAGAATCCCTTTCCTGTAAGGGCCTAATACAATGGATTTTTTTGGTGGACGTGCTTTAGGGATGTTGTCAGCCTTTTGTATTTCAGAATTCTGGATGATTTCCACCGGACGGCAATGTTGCAACCCATCATAGAAAAGAGGGGACATCTTTGCTTTTCGATTTGCACGATAAGATACATATACGCTGGCTACATTGCGGCGCCATCTTACTACATAGACATTCAACTAGAACTGCCAGCGGAGTAGTCTTGGTGATCAAGATTGCATCCCGGACAAGCACTTGATACGTTATGTCGGCCAAATTGATCATTGGACACTCGAGTGACTATGGATCCTATGATTGGGAAACCAGGGACCGCCGAATTGAAGTGGGGTCTGCGTTCGTAGCAACAGAAACAGAGCGAAGTTCTGCAATCTGCAAACAATGGAGCCGTTTGTTCCAATGTGAAGCTTCCATGAGTAGCTCTGTACCCCTCTAGATCTGATACACAACGTTACGTCGACTGCCATCACGTTAGCGGCTGTTAGCGGTTGCAGGTAAGAATCGAAGCTTCTCTGGGGCTCAAAGTGGAGGAACTTTGGAGGAACTCATCGTTAAGCCGGCATCCTGGGTTCCAAGGGTCAACTGAATAGCAATAAGATCAAGATACGGAGCCTCGGTTGCCCATGAGTTCTGGAAATATAGATCGCTGTGATCCTGCCGTTGTCGAGGAGTATTTCGCCACTCCCGACCCCGTCCCAACGGCATTGAGTCTGACGTGCATCAGTTCGATGTTCAATGTTAAATTCAGTTTCTTTCTCACTTATGCTAGGGATCAGACCATCAGTAAAGTCCGCCCTGCTACTCAATTTCTCGGTCCCTATGTCCTGTGGCGTACTAGAACTGACCCTGAAATATTTCGGCCTTGAAGCTTCCTTTTGGGCAAGACTCTCTCCGTTATAGTTTTGGCTCAAGCCAGTTCAATTGATGGCAAGCGTGATCAATCGCAAGGGTTTGACGAAACTGACAGAGAACTGGACGATACACTTCTGTATTACGCGGAATGGTTTGGCTGTTCCAAGTTAGTGTGATTGCGGATAGAGTACTTGACAAGAGACAAGAATAAAAACTGTGCCTTCTGACATGATTCACCGGCCAGCAAGGTACCAGTCGCCGAACGATTGACACCGCAGAGGAGGCGATCCATTTTTCGGGTGGTCCCACCGAGCTTGGTTGTGGAAAAAAGGAGACTTTTTGGAAAAATTAGTAAAGGAAGTTGTGACATTTCGGATGGCTCCAGGCTACATACAACCCAACCATCATTATGTTGTGCCAACATTGAGTCCGCACACTTGGTCTAGAAAGCATCTGGATGCACGAGCAATTCTCCAGGGCCGCGACAAATAACGGGTAGGTAGAAGCCCTGGCCTACCATGTGGCATGAACCTGGCCAAGGTCGGGAGGTTGGAGCATACAGGACAGTTTTCCGCCACCCTTCAGCAAAAAGTGGTTCAATCCAGGTTCGAACTGGAGACCTTCTGTGTGTAAGACAGAAATCATAACCACTAGACCATTGAACCGACAGGGCTTCACCCCCCTCTGGATTACTCCGTGTACAAACATACAGGGATTGGGTACTCTACTACAACAAGCAAGAGGAAGAAGGTCCATGTTAAAGAACGTCAGGGAAAAAGAGTGTGGAGCTGGAGGAAGGTCCAAGAGATACGAGCGACAGGTTCAGGCATTCAATCAATGTCCTAGGAGTTTCCAAACGACCCTCAAGGCCACGAAGCCTTGATGAGGTCCGCGGCCTTCTCAGCGATGCCATACAACGTCGACATCAGATGTGCGCTGACTTGGGTGGGCATGACCGAGGCGTCGACAATACGCAAGTTGGTGGTATCGTAGACTTTCAGCTGAGCATTGACCACACCTATCAGGGAAGAAGAGGAAAAACGGTGTCAAGAAATCGCCAGATAAAGAGCGATGAACAACTTACCACCGAGATTGCGTCGCATCATCGCGCAAGTGCCAACTGGATGAGAGACGGCGTTAAAGTTAGCCCGGATCCAGGTCTTCCAGTCTTGGTCGCTTCCACGATTAGCATTGTCGGGGACAGCATTTCCAGGGATGGTTTCGCCAGTCGAGAGCGAGCTGAGATAGAAAGCGACTGATTAATGCCCTAGAGCACTGTTTGGTGAAAAAATGGTGGCACACCTCATTGGGGGGCTGGTCAGAACACGACGAGACAGACGAGATGCGGCAACTTGAACGTCCAGATCGAAGTCAGTCCTAAAGTAATTGACGTTGACAGTGGGTTTCATGAAAGGGTCGGTCGTCTTCATTGTTCAAGTAAGATAAGAGAGGGACAATGAGCGGAGAGACACCTCACTCTGATCTTCACATTCCCGCGACTGAAAGGAAGGAGATTCCACATCTGAATGCCCAAGGTGCTGCGAAGGAGGCATGAGTGGTGCGAGGCGAAAGGAGTCCAATGACAAGATCGACATACGCTGGGTACCCATAGTTGAAGAAAAGCTCAGCAAGCGGAGCTATTGTGTTCGGTCAGTTTCGCCATCTTCTTCGAGATGGAGAGAAAGTCACCGTTATTGTTTATGATTAGGTCGGCTTGAATTTGGAATATCTGCTGGAGCGCTGAAGCTGATAAACCGGAGGTCGTGGCTTCCGTGGCTGCCCACGACGCTAGTGACGATCGAATACGATTGACCTGAGTACTGGCCTGCGAACCAAAGAGCTGGTACAAATTGGGGTAGGCGATAACATTCGAGGGTCCTCGTCCACCAGGATTGAAGCCGTTCCCATTAGCGCCAAATTGGCTCATTGTCTATGCCCAAGCGATCAGTGCCCCAATACAAGGAAGGTGATATTGAGTAATAATACGAACCTGTTCCTGAAGATTCTTCCCAACAGTCTTTAAATCAATGCGGACAGGAATCCCGAGGGGACCAAGAAGGGCAGAATCGCCGACCCCAGAAAGCTGCAACAATTGCGGTGTCTACATCCAAATTAACGTCAGGGAGATCAGTAGGAACGTAAGGGGCGTAAGGACGGACCTGGATTGCACCAGCAGCGAGAATGACTTCTCGCCTCGCGTGAGCAGTGTACCTGGTTGTGCCGCCACTCGCAGGGCCAAAGTTGACGCCAGTGGCGGTCAATGGAAGTCCGGTAGGGTTGGACCAGTTGATTTTGGTCACCTACAGATAGACGTCAGTAATGACTGAGTCAACGTGATGTGGAAACTTACGAGGTGCCTGGTCAGAGTAATCCAGTTGGTCCTCTGACTCTCTACAGGTGTCAGGTACGCCATGACCGAAGAAGATCTATGGTCACTATCACGCCAATTAATCGACTTGGCGATATACGTCAGAATCGAATAGAAAGATGGGAGTACATGGACTTACCAAGGGCGTGATCGATACACAATTGGGTGTTCCACCATTGAGATCCTTGTAGTGATTGATTCCAGTTAAGTTCACCACTGTATTGATGAAGGCGCCTTGCTGAGGCCCTCCGTACATCTGATTGGGATTCGTGACCTGGACTGGCCCGTTATAACCATGATAGTTGGAGATGTATTGTGCGCCTTTGGCGGCCTGTTCACTGTTTGGCGGAGAGAAGGTTTCGGACTACACAAAAAGTTTCAGGAATCAGAGACGATTAGAGCACAATGAATCGAACCTTCTTCATGTAATTCCACATGCCCTGCCAGTTCCAACCAACGCTTGCCTCAGAGGGCTCGAGAAGGTTGGACCAAGCGTCATATTGAGCGTTCAGACCACGAGTGTAAGCTGCACCATTGATGGAAGCTAGCACCAGATGAGAAGGTCATTGCTACGTCAGATTAATACGAATGAAACACGTACTTCCGCCACCGAGGGTCTTACCACCAATCATGCCCCTTCCTTGGTCGGTAGGCCAGTTCCACATGAGCTCGGAACCAAAGGCTTCGCCATATCTGTAGATGTCGTAAACTCGAGGGTCATTTCTGTCATCACTTCCGGCTTCGATGACAAGGACAGTGACTGAGGGGTTCTCAGCCAACCTGGACGCGACTGTGATCCCAGCCAAACCACCACCGACAACAATATAATCATATGTTTGGCCATTGATCGAAGTGGGCGACGTGGTGACGCCGCGCTTGTGCAGCTTGGGCGCTGCGAAAGTCAGGTTAACGAACGAGAGTGCTAAAAGAATGACAGTGCCTAGAGAAGGCATGATGAGGGAACCGGGGGGGAGACTGAACCAGGAGTACGTCAACGTCAAACAGTCAAACAGGTCTTAAATACGGTCGGTAACCTTGAGGGTTAAAACGGAGATACATCGCCTCAGCGGGATTGATTAAGATCTCTTTCGAGTTCTCTCTTCTGACCTGGCAAGCCTTGTCGGGCATTCATGAGGGCTTCCGTGAGACACAACGCCAAGGAATGCCTTGTGTGCGGTCTGGAGTGAGCGCGCCCTTTCAACTTGAACTTCAAAATTCGAGATCGTAAGCGCAGGTGTGGGGAAATGCTATTTTAAGCCGACAGTCACGCTGCGACAGCGGCAAACGATGTGATGATCCCCACACGGTCCACCGCCATGAAACCAGATGGTTGCTCGAGCTGTTGTCCCTGATTGAAGTTTCCGCCAAGAAATTTACAGGACGTACATACTAGCAAGAATGCCCCCTTGTGGGTTAAATTCTTGCCAAAATCTGGAATGTAGAGCGCATGAGCTCGACCAGAGCTCGACGGACAACATGAGAGTGGAAACGAAGAGGCGAATTCCTAATTCGGAATCCGAATTGCCCTGCATCATGCCACTAGGGGGCGGGGCAGGGCCCCACCTGATTCCTTGCTTCAGATCCAGCCTTGGCCTGGGAAGCCTTGAAGGGCGCTCATCACGCCATCGATCCACTTAACTATACCTTACCCAAAATCCCAACCCGGGAATGACCGCTAGCATCCATTACCATGAGCATGAGTGTTGACCAGTCATTGGAAAAAAAAAAACCATAAATTAGGGAGGAGACATGCGCGTATTCACGGAAGACACACATTACTGGTATACTAAGTAAAAAAAAACCAAAAGTTTACTATTATAACTACCAATCAATCACACCTTGTTCTTCTTCCCCCTCGTTTCCCGGGTAACGGAATCATCCGCCGCTTTTCTTTTCCCTGCCCGGACCTCCGACACTGCGTTGCCGTCATTATCCACCGAGTTCTCTTGAGGCGAAAAATCTCCTTGCTGAACCGGAGTGGCCCCTTGGGTGACGCCTGTCGTCGAAGGGTCGGTCAACGACCCTCGCTCCGCCTCAGTATTGACACGAGCCCATGATGTCTCCGCAGCGTGCGTTGGGAACCTCGATGCATGAGTCAATCCAGTAACGTAAGAGAACGAGCCTTGCAATGGTTCAGCGCCTGTCGGCACGGATGGCACACCATTCTCTCCAACTGCTCCCACTGGAAGTGGGCTGCGTACGGGCGGTGTGGTCGCCACTTGTGTAGCCATATGAAGTTGGTCCGATGAGGAAGTCGGTTGGAATGGGTAAGGGGACTGTGAACCTGCCAGTGGGGAAGTAACCGCGGCCGGGACGGGAGCCGCGGGCGGGATCACCCCCGCCACTATAGACTCCGGGGGTGTAACATGGGAAGGTGGTGGTAAGGGACCAGTGTTGGAGGATGCGGGAGGCGCCGTGCCTAATTGTGCAGCCATGTCAGGGGGGCCGGAAGACGGTGGGTAGGTCGGTGTTCCGGCCATCGCGGTCGTGAAAGGGGTTGGGACCGTTGTAGTCAAAGGACTTGCCAGTTGTGCTGACGATGCCGTCTCGCCCACGAACACGCCAATCTGTTGGGCAGCGGGGCCCGAGGGGGATGGAGACAGTCCCATTTGCGGAGGTGGGGCAGAGGGTGATGGTGACGATCCAACGTTGAAAGTCTGCGACGGCGGGGGCGTGGGCAGGGCCGGATATTCAAACGTAGAAAAGGATTCCGGACGGGGAGGTGTTCTAGGCACCGAGGGAAGGACTGGGGCCAACCGGGCCGCGCCTAACATAGCAGCCAATGTTAGAGTACGTTAACAACGCGGTGAAGAAAATACGTGCCTGGAGCCGTAAACGCTGGAAGAGGTGGCACGTAAGGCCCGGTCCGCCGATCCGGTGATTGGAAGGGATTGACCACATCCCGTGCTGTCGATCTACGAAGGACGCGAACCTGAACGACACGCGCCGTGAAAGTATCGTTCGATATGACGTTGGAATTACGCGGTTTGATGACCCAATGCTGCAGATTGAACACGACTTCCACCACCGCACCCACTAGCAACTGTTTCAAGTAGGGCGGCTCAATCAACCTGTTGGCATGGTCGTAAAAACAGTAGGGGTTGATTTGATGAGTTTTCACGACACCGTCCAATAACCCTTTGTGTTGATCGGCCACCGGGTGGGCGAGGGTGTAGTCGGTCGGGTCCTCAGCTAAGAAACATCGAATGAGCAAAACAAGATGTTGCACCGCATTGAAGGGTCGACATACCAACGTAAGGACTGCTCTGGAATGCATGACACATGATCATCGTCAGTCTGGTATCCCCTCCGCCATGAAAGACACTCACCCGGGCAGAGAACAGAGGGAAGCCGCAACGAACGGCCATTCGATCGCGGTGTTTCGTTAAAAGGTACAGGTGGGCCTTCGACTTACCGCCTAAGTGTTGAAGGACGGTCAGATTATGAACCATCCTGTCGAAGTCCGCGCCCAATTGGCGATCGAATTCGCTCGGGTTGGCGAGGGTGAACATTAGTTTGGCGTCCGAGAAAGGCGCTTCGAACTGAGGCCTATAGTTCCCGAGGGGTTCGAGTTGAGGTCGGTCTGCGGCGACCACTCCGACGGCCATTAAGCACGCCGGGTTGCCATCGGGCGTGCAAAGTATGTCCGAGTTGTTCGCGGCGAGGTTTTCTTTCCACAGCAGGTGCTCTGCAATGCGCTGCGGATCCATCATCGCAAGATAGTCCGAGCGTTGAACGCACGCAGCCCGAACGGCGGAACCGTCGAAGGTGACTTCCGTGCTATGAAACAGTCACTTCCCGCCCGTAAAAGAAAACTGTAGGGACTTACTTGTTTGCGGGGAATGACATATCGAGATGTTAAAAAGATGCAAGGTAATCGTGCAAATGTTGGCGGCGGTTGGGAGCGATAACTTATCAGTAAATGGAGTTGAAGGTACGCACGATGCCCCCACCTTGTTATATACCCCTCTCGCATGTAAAAAAAATTAGATTCTCACCGTCAGGTGAAAAGAAACGGGGCTGTTATCTCATGAATAACCGGGTATGTATTGCATTTGTTGTCCCGGGTGACCGATCTCCACATTCCAGACCGTCCAGTCCCGCTTTTTGCGAGAGATCGAAACAAAACATTATCCAATTCATGGCCTAGATGATCGGACACCCGCGTGCTACGGAAACCACCATTGGCCCTTGCCGCACCGTCCTCTGCGTGAAGGAAGGGTCCAATATTCCCTGTTCCATGTGTTCGACGACACTGTCCCATTCTCCTACATCGACGAAGTCCAGGGGATAGTTAGATGTGCCCATCACTTTTATGACCAAAACATTTCCTTTTACGTCCAGGTCGGGAAAACAACCGTTCCGGGAGCAGTCCCTTTCGAACGCCGGGGAGGTCTACGCATTTATTAGACCAAGTCCTCCGCGAGCACCACAAATAGGGGACCTACCGGCGGAACGTAAAAAACGTAGTACTTCCTCCGGTCCTGCTGATGGTCCAGGACACGCTCCTCGCAAAATGAGACACAACCCTGCGCATTCGAATCCACGACCGCCCCCGAAATGCTCGTATCGAGGGTATCAATGCATGCGGGATGTTCTAGGGGACAGTCGGGCACCCAAATACGGTAATCACAGTCAAAAGGAGTACCCGTCCATTCTGCACCGATTCTCATGGGAACAGGCACGAAAACCGAAGAACGCATTCCCTGGGCGAAAAGGAGCCCCTTGACAAATCGTCTGCGCTCCTTCAATGAACATAAGTGAGTTGGTAGAAGGTAAAAGCATGTCACGCACACTAAGGCAAGCACTCCTTACAACTGAACGCTCTGCGCAGACGTGGTCCACGGACCACGGGGAGGGAACGGGAACGGAGGTCATTGGTAGCTTGATGACAACTCAGAGGAAGCCGTGACTTAGTAAAGTGATAGCACACTGGCCCATTTATCCCGCCCATACTCCGGGGGGCGGCAATTGCACATTCCGCTCACGATCGTGGTCCGCGTCAGATAATATCCTCCTCGGCTTGGCAGGTGGGGAGGGTTTTTTACAACGAACGACCCTGTAAAAACTCTGCACGGTCCTGATATTATGGACCCAGACGACGCCGCCCGCTTTGCGAACTATCTGTATCAATACCGGCTCACGGATGTTAAAAATGTCCTCCGAACAGTATGCCGGGCGAGAATCGTCGATGTGAAGACATGGGCCACGGTTCGAATACGTTCAGAACATTACCGCAGAGCAACAACAGTCGATTCGTCAAGCGTTGGGGCAACATTCTACATTACGCCAGGAGCGTTATACCACCTCTACTGTTGGACCCGTTGAGGCTTCGCACCTGCAAGGTCGAATTTATCTCGGAAGCGCGTCCCAGGGAATGCAAGGCACGAGCAACCTGCCAGACGCTGAACCAAGTTCGGCAAATCCACGGGAAGTGCCACTGGACGCGTGTCCCCACATAGGCCCAGATTTCATGAAATGTGTCGATCGAACCACCATCGAGGCGTGCGTGCAGGAATTTATACGCAGAACGAATAACGAATCCATGAGGCAAGAAGAATGTGGTAGCTGTTCCCGCCTATTCAATCTTTCAGCGACTGTTCAAACACGTATCGCCGACATTCCAAATCGCCACCTTCTCCAACCAGATCATCCGCACCCCTCGCATGAACTTACCAATGGCATGTTGTTGGCGGGCGGAAATCATGATTTGAACGACATGACGTTTATATGCACGGAATGTCTCGACCGCCTGAAGAAGGGACGCAGACCGAAGCTGGCTTTGGCAAACGGGATGTGGGTAGGTGTCGTCCCACCGGCCCTTCAAGGCTTGACACTTCCGGAACGGGTTCTGGTTTCACTGTCATTTCCCGTGGCGTATGTGGTCAAATTGTACCCCAGTGGACGCCGTGCGACTGGGTGGCAACAGGATCGTCTAAACAGTGGTTTAAGAGGAAATGTTTCAACCTTCCGCCTCGATCAACAGCAAATATCGAACATGGTACATACCAACGATCCCACACGTGTCACCATGCCCCCTCCGTTGTCCATCCTTTCCTCTACCATTGCTATTACCTATGTCGGTACCAACAACTTGCCGAAGCAATGTCTACCAGGCACATTTCGCGTTCGCCGACATCGAGTGGCGGCAGCACTAGCGTGGCTGAAAGAACACAATCCTTTATACGGCAACATCGAAATATCGGAAGACCGACTCCACGACCTTCCAAGTAACGCTGTCCCTGACGAAGTGATGGAGACCGTCCGCCAATCCACAGACGTGGATCAATTGGAACGCGAGCAAGCCACATACGTACCCAATCATGAGGATGACGAAGGTATTCGGCTTCAATCACAGATGCTTAAAAACTCTGACATCGTTGCAGACCCTGACGACATGGACGTTGACACGGACGGCGGTCAACCTGCAGTGGACGCGATGGAAGTAGACGAGGTGGGGCCGACAGAAGGTATGATTCCTTCCAAGATGAATCTCCCCCCGAGCGCTTCTCATCACTTGGGTAGGGGTGCCAGCGAAAGTAATTCCTCTTCAAGCGCTGGGGGTCGTTGATATTGCAGGGCACGATATTCCAGATGACGAGTTATTTGCTCATGCACTACTCAACACGGCAGGCTCATCTTCTACTCGGGTAGCAGTCAGTCAAGAAGGACCGACAAACGCGCGAGCTGAGTATGCAATAAGGCATGGTGATTTCAGAAGCGAGTATGCTCGACGCAATCCCGTAACTGGCCAGCGTTTCGACGGAGGACCGGATAACCCCAATCACCTACTTGGCGCGTTTCCTCATTTATTTCCCTATGGCCAAGGCGGGTTCGAAACGGATCAAACGGAGCCGGTATCCTATGAAGCTCATGCCCGTTGGGCCATGCAATACAGCGACCGTCGATTCCGCAAAGACTTATCGTTTATGTTCCAAGTGTTTGGCGTTCTTCAGAAGAGACAAGTCTGCCGTGCCGCCACGCTACAAATCAAACATATGACGGACGCCGTTCATCAACAGCTGCAAACACTCACCACTGCCGATTTATTGAAGGCCAGTGAAGAGGAAGCAGCCAACATTCCGTTCAGTAATCCCGGGATTCGCGCCCTCCGCAAACAAATGAGTGCCATACGAGCCAGGGTTACTGGGTCGGATGAGTCTCGCCAGTCGATTCGAGGAAAGATCTGGGGCACCACACTCGTACACAACAACCCGGCCATGTGGATTACCCTTAACCCCCCAGACACGCACGACCCCTTGGTTCAAGTGCTCTGCGGAGAAGAGATAGACCTCGATTCGTTCTGTAACACTGCTGGCCCAGATACCCAACATCGCGCTGTCAATGTCGCTTCAGATCCTTACGCGGCGGCGCAATATTTCCATTATGTGATTGCCTCCGTGCTGGAAGTGTTATTTGGAATCAAAGCAGGGAATGGAAAGAGCCGCATTCAGCGAAAGGAGGGACTTTTCGGGATCGTTCAAGCATACATTGGAACCGTGGAAGCGCAAGGTCGGGGCACACTGCATTTGCATTTGTTACTTTGGTTGAAGGATGCACCCACCCCTCAAATTTGCAAGGAGGCATTGCAGCATCCATCATTTCGGGAGCGTGTGCGAGCTTTTGTCCGCCAAAACATAGTGGCCGACATCGAGGAGAAGACCACCGCGCAAGTGTTTGCCATTAAACCGGACAAAGAAGCCAGCTACTCCAGGCCATGTGACCCGACTGCCGACGATTACCAGGTAGCGCGGGTAACAAAAACCAAGGTGCTCGCCCGTTCCTTGCAGTATCACCTTTGCAAGGACAAGGTTTGCCGTGTTTTCAAACATGGTCGCCTTGTCTGCAAACAAGGAGCACCGTTCAACCTTGCGCGGGATGCTTGGGTATCAGAGACGGGACAATGGGGACCCAAACGGCTGTGCGATTTTTTGAACGCGTGGAATCCAGACCTTCTTCTCACTTTGCGATGCAACCACGATGTCAAAATACTCTTGATTGGGCCAGGAACGCAAAACTTGACATGGTACATCACCAATTATACCGCTAAGAAACAAGGGCACTCGCACAACACATCTGCCCTGTTGGCGCAAAAGCACGCGTACCACGATTTGCAGGAGTTGAGGGCACCGGATGCTGTCGGACGAAACAAGCGACTTTTACAGCGTTGCGCCAACACGCTGGCACGGGACCGAGAGTTCAGTGCCCCAGAAGTGGTCAGTTATTTGATGGATTGGGGGGACCGGTATGAATCCCATTTCTATGTCGTTCTGCGGTGGGATGCAGCTATTAGAGCACTGCTGCGTGCTTACCCAGGGCTCAAAGAACAGAAGTAAGTATGGTTCAGCTTGTAGACAGGACAGGATCAATGACGGGATCTAGCCAGATACATGAAGATCGAAGAAGGGAGCACACGACAGATGAAGCCAACGATACGGGGCCTGCGGTAAGCCACAGAACCAGTGCTCGATGACAATCCGCGTTGAACCGATTCGCAGGAATCTTTCTTTGAACCAGAGGAGAATTACATTCTTCAATTCAATGGTGAAGAATTCGAAATCCGTAATCAGCTGAAAGAGTATATATGTCGCGGCGATGCCTTGGAAGATGCCAGTTTCTTGCGGATGTTCCTTGACACTTATGAGTCCACCTATGATCCCAACCAGAGTGAAGGAGCGGACATTTCCATAGTCCCACACGGAGCTACTGGGCAACCAAATGCGAGACCGACCAGTTCAGGTCGACCCCGTCATCAAAGAATTCCCTATCGCGCGACATTTGGCAACAACAAGAAGTGCAGAATTCGTCGGGCCGCCACTCACGAAACGCTCCCTCGATTCACTGGTCGCTGGTTCCCTCGAAGGGACAATCCTCGAACCGAGGAGTTCTACTGTGCATCTATGTTAATGCTGCTGGTGCCTTGGAGGTCACTGGAAGATTTGAAGTCTTCTACTGAAACTTTTTCGCAGGCGTTCGCCCGTCGACTTGGCACCACGGACGTTTTCAATCAAACGGTGATGGACAATATTCAAAACTACTACGAATGCGCGGACCACGCCCAAAATGTGGCCAATGACTCACAGAACAGCATGACGTATGACGCCCCCTTGGAGGAAGACCTCAGGCAACAGGTGGAAGTAGTGTTCGGTCCTGAAGTGGATCCTACAGCAGGCCTAACAGAAGCAGACGTAGAGAACGCGCGTCATCAACATCAAGAGGCTCGAGAAACAATGTACGTTCAACAAGCGATGTTGGTTGCGAGCGGGGCGGGAATGTATGAAGCTGGATCTTTTGATGTCGTGATAGAGGGTATGCCAAAAGTCGCCACTGTGGAGGAGTTAGACAGCATCGCGGAATGGGCAGCGATGCTCAAAGCCATAACGCGACAGCACGGGGAGGTGGCCTTGACATCTCAGGAGCCACAGCTGGCCCAGGTTAACCCTGCAGCTGTGTATGCCCTGCACACAGTCGAAGACGAAGCTCCCGATAGTGTCTCTCAACCAAGACAGGCCGGCAATACCCCTTCGCTGCGGACGTTGTTAAACACAGCCCAGCGCAGGGCACACGACATCATCGTTCGTTGCCACGAAAACGATGCGGCGGGTATGTTTTACAACCTTGACGAAAGTTCGTAAATTTATAGTTGCCCAAATCATTACAGGAGTACCGCAACAACAACTGCTCATGGTCATCCATGGTCAGGGGGGCACTGGGAAGTCAATGCTTATTAAAGCAATCACAGAAACCCTTGCAGAGAAGGGCATGGTCGATCAGCTGGGCAAGGCTGCCACATCCGGTGTCGCAGCCAGTCCAATCGGTGGAAACACGATTCACCACTACTGGGGTCTGCCCATCCATATCAATAGCAGGGACTGGATAAGCAAAGCGTCCAAGGAGATCAAGGAACGGCGGGAGAAGAACATTGCAAACAAACGCATGTCAATCGGAGATGAGATGTCCATGTTAACGAGGCCCAACCTCACCAACATGTCCGAGGTCGGGCAAGTGGTCCGTTCGCAAGCCAGAGGAGCCAGTGGCAATTCCACCCTCCCATTTGGGGGCATGCACATAGTCCTCCTCGGGGACTTTCACCAATTCCCTCCAGTGGCCTCGGCAAGTCAGGCGTTGTATTGCGAACGGCCGGGCGTTGATGATGAACGATCAGCACTGGGGAGGCAACTGTTTTTGCAGTTCAACACAGTGGTCATCCTCCGCGAGCAAAACCGAAGCCATGACTTGGGATGGAATGAGATATTGAACCGTCTTAGGGTTGGGGAATGCACAGATGACGATATCGACGAGCTCCGGAAATTGGTGTTGACAGATCCTCGATGCGACGTTCCTGATTTCACGTCGGACGAGTGGCGGGACGCCATCCTTGTCACGCCGCGGCATTCCGTTCGAAAAGAGTGGAATCGTATGTCGCTTTTGAAGCATAGCATGGAAAACGGTCGTAGGAGGTACAGAATACGGGCATACGACTGGGAGAGCATGACTGGCGAACGAGCGAGGGTGGACTTCCGCGTTGCGATTGCGGGGCTTAGTGAGAAATCAACGGGGGGGTTAGAAGGGGATATTGTTGTTACGAAAGGGATGAAGGCGATGGTTGTGACTAACATTGCTACGGAAGCGGACGTGGCGAACGGCACCCGGGGGGTGGTTGAAGACATATGGGTCCACCCTGAAGAACCGGCTTGGTTACCTGATGAGGAGGAACCAAGATTGCAAGAGGATGGATCCTATGCTCTGATACATATCCCCCCAGTGATATTGTTTCGTCCATTGGAGCCCACATTGCTGAGCTTTCCTGGCATCCCACCAGGTTTAATCCCCATCACACCCGTCACAACCCAAAGTTTCAAAGTGAAAAATGGGCGCGGCGAGGAGAGGAACATCCGCCGTACGCAGTATGCACTTACCCCCGCGTATGCTTTCACGGACTACAAAGCTCAAGGGCAGACGATTGAAAAGGCTATCATCGACATCTCAAAGCCTCCCACAGGAAAAGGGCTAACGCCGTTCAACGCATACGTGGCTTTATCCAGGGGCCGAGGTCGCAACTCCATACGTTTACTCCGAGATTTCGATGAGGAGCTGTTTACGCATCACCCCTCTGAGGAACTTCGTGAAGAGATGGGACGCCTGGAAAATTTGGATGCATTAACTGAGATTGCTTGGGCAGCGGCACAAGGCTAGGTAGAACATTATGTATTGAAACTATGACGTCAACCCATGGACCGGTAGAGTCGATCGTTAGTAATTTGTACGCCAAACGCTCTAGCTTTTTTTCGGACCGTCACCATGGCCCTCGTCCAGCAAGAACGTTTAGATCTGCTTTACAAATTGCAAGGGGAATCCATAGATATAATTTTGTGGTTCAGAGACATCGCCTGTCATGTGGCATGGTACGTCCTGACGGTCTGCAACCGCGACTCGTCTCATTGCCTTGTTTTAGGCCGTGTATGACCGATGGGACCAAGGTGCACGAATGGTACATGGCATGGTGGTTGTGGAAACACCACCTCGTTTGGTCGTGCCTGTGCGTGGAGGACAGGGGTGGCTATCCTTGCGTCGCGCGCATTGTACGGCAGTCCAACGGAGTGGTCGTCGTCAAGTGTGCACAACGGTCCAGCCCCTGTAAATTTTTCCGTGTGTATACTCTCCTTGTCACTGGGCCCATGGCACTAACCCTTTGTAGTCAATTTGACCAAGATACGGAGACAAACCGAGTTGACCGACGAGTACCAACATCTGCGAGAAGGGATGACTTGCAATGAGTACAATGAGGCCGTCTTGTGTGACGGAATCTGGCATTGCTTGGAGGACGAAGACGGGAATTTCGCCAGGGAGGCGACGTATATTGGTTGGTGTGGTTTTTATGACGAACAATACCGACAGAAATTCGAAGATTTACGACAGCAGTCAAGTATTGGAACCATGGCGAATGTAAATTAAAGAAGTAGTGAACGACGCTTTACATCCCCAACACTTCAGATCTTTCCTCTCCAAGAACACAATTGGGGCAATGAGGGTTTTGGCATTCTTTCCAAACGGACCATTGCAAGTTATCCCTGTATAAAAATGCCTCGTTTTCAACCACGGGCACGGGACCAGATGAGGGGTTGGGCCAGTTATCATCGTCGTTCCACGACCAGGCAGTCGATTTGGAAGGACGCATGCGTCGATAGTCGTGCCACTTGAGAAGTCTGACGCCCTTGTCATGAAATGTTTTCCGGTAGGTGGTAGGACACCACACCCCGCACGGTTTGGACCAATGAGGGTTATTGCTGACTACGCGAATTCCTTGCGAAAGGAGGCGAGCGACGTGGGCAGACGGATCCTCGCGCCGAGTGATCACCATGCATTCATTGGCGTGAAGTAGGCGAGGGTAAAAGGACACCAAGTTGTTTGCCGTGAGGAACGTAGTGTCCGCTGTGGTCGGAGAGGAAAGGACCACAGAGAGGACTCCCTCCTCTGCCACGGTCAAAGTCACGTACGGAACCTGTAAGCGCGATCAGTACTCATAACGCAGCACGACACGAATGTGGTACGCACGTCGTTCGTCATGGTACGCCCTTTAACATATTTCGAGAAACTACAAGCCACGAGTTTGAAATGAGGAGCCACGGTGGCTTCACGCCTCCAATACCCGCAATGCCTCAACACGTCTGCGATTGGTTCCATGGAGAAGCGCTCGACAACGATGTTCAAGTTGGTCACTGATCCTTGAAAGGTATTCGGTCCGTCCTCGCCGTGTTGCAATAGCATACGCACAAAGGAACCGGTGATGATACCTCCACACCCTTCCAAGCTTCTGAAGAATTCGTCTTGGTCGTTAACAGGGATAAAACAGTCCAAGTGCGAGGAAATACGATGTCGGAGTTCTCGGGCAACGACGTCCGGGCCAGGGTCAGGCAAGGAGATGAAATGGGCGAGGGTAGACCACGGTAAATCGCGAGCAATAATTTGTAATAGCTCGGGCATGTAGATGGAGGGAGGCAAATGGGTGGAACTCATATTGTTGTGAGGAGGAAGTAGCCACGACATACACAGTTATATACTCCAGGGTAGGGGGCTTGATCGCTGGAACTGTTCGAGAAGAGGGTGATAGACATGTTTGAGTTTGGTTACCCCTTTATCCGCCACTGATTCTAGGAACCTGTGCAGTTGGGGTCAGTAAGGGCTCGAGGAATTACGGAGAGCAACGCACTGGTACACCACCCATTCAATGTGGCCGAGGTCGCGTTCTTCAACGTCGCAAACGATCCCGTTATTGTTCGATTTGATGACCAAAATATTGCCCTTTACAGCGTTCCTTCCATCCCCCGCTTTGAAACTTTCGTACACTTCATTCCACGGCTCGGATTTCCCGGTTTCTCTCTAGGGAATGTCAGATGGGCGTAATGCGCAAGCAACGGATGACATACCTCGGGATAGGGAAGAAAAATAGTCCAAAACCAACGTTCCTTCCTCCTCGCCGGCGAGGCTATACTGCGGAGGCATACGCCGAATTCATCGAGATGGCGCATGTAGGAAATTTTGCTTGGGTCTGTCAATAGATAGGTCTCCCAATGTAGATCGACATTGCGGGTGTCCAGTTCAAATCCAGGATGAACCGGTACCGTGACCAGAAGAGGCGCCTGGCATTTCGCGCCGAGCACGCAAGCAATGACTCCCTTGAACACCCCGCGCTGCCCATGTCGTCAACCAGAAGAACACAAATAAGATGCAAGTCGGGAATCTCACCTGACAAGCGTTGGCAATTGCTTGGGACTTTTCCGTGATGGCGTTCTGGGTGTACATATTAAGTCGATGAAAGGGGTTTCCCAGATGGCAGTGGTGAAATAAGTTGAGCTGGGATACATCGATCGAAATATGGAGTGGTTTTAAAATGGGTGGGGAGCGATGACGTGGTATGGCCAGCGCTATGCCCCGTTTCGTATGGCGGGACGTTTCGTTACACGAACACAGTCCTCACTTGCAGAAGGGCCCATCATGCGCAATCATCGGGGCTAGCGTTGTTTCGTTAAACGAATACAAACGACGTAGCGCCAAAAGACAACTGCATCTCGCTCGTATGCAGGCATGGTGGGTGGAATGAAGCAAGAAAAAGTGACCACATGATGTGACACGTCACTCAGGCGCGCGTTGTTTACGTTCCCCCAATCAACCTCCGTATACCATTGCTACTCGTTGGCCATTCCCAAGCTGTATATTCGTTTAACGAAATCGGCGAAGGATGGAAATCAACCAGGACGCACTTGAAATGCTCAGCACATTCCAACTGGGGGGCGTGACCTACTGTTCCCCGAATAGTTCAAGGCCGCACCCGTTTACGGCTGATAGTCTCGTCTCCGACACCAACCCGTTCAAGCCAAAAGGGGACAGGCGATCAGACGTTCGGTTCGAGGACATGACCCGACCCCGAATCTGGCAGAAAGCATTCTACTGGACGGCGTTCATACCCGTGGAGCACTGGCACAAACACTATCGGCACCCACCATTCAATCACTTGGTTTCTTTGCCTACGATTGAATGGCATCGCGACGGCGAAGTCTGCGGATACAGGCTGGTGGCAGGCAATGGTTTTGCAGGGCTGGAGGACCAAATTTATCACGCAGTGGTGGTACTCAAGGCTCGATTCGGACTGCCTTGTGTCCTGCCATACCTTCCCAACACAAGATCGTATCAATCCCTTTTCACAAACAAGGCACAATTGATTCACAGTTTGATGGAAGCGAGAGAGTGGTTCACGGTATGGATGGGGGCTCTGTCTTATTGCATTGGGATGGCGCAAACACGGGAGAGGGAGACGCGAGGGCTGAGTCGAACGGGTTACCCGTCCTGGCGGTCGGTATTGCAAGAGGCCGGCTTCACAGAAGGCTGGATAGATGATATACTCAGATCACCCATCGGAAACTTTGCGTATGAAGTTCCTCGGGTTGGGTGTATAATTGATTTGGAAGCACCACACCCTGATCAACCAGCGGTGGAATGGTTCACTGGGTTCCATATCCCGGTGTGGTTCCGTCATTCCAACGCTTATACATATTCGACACCTCATGAAGTTCACGCGCAACGGGGTGTTAGTGGTGACGAATCGCCGATGTGGGAGGTGTTTTTCGCCAATCGGGAAGCGCGGTGGGCAGAGATTGACAAAACGCTCAGTGCGGAAGGAATACAGCGGCGAAAGAATAGGGAGCGACAACGGCCGCTTAGGAAGGCGGCGGTTTTTGAATGGATCCAGAATGTTGATGATCCTAGTAAATGGGTTAGGACACCAGTCACTCAAAAACTGAAAGAGGAGACGTTAAGCAACTATCGCGCCCATCAAATTCGGTATGATGCATACTTCAATGAATGGGATTGCGGAGATTGTCTCCAATTCGGAGAAATCGAAGACGATAGCGAGAGCGAGAGCGAACAGGTCGACACCTATAATGTCGCCTTGGAAAGTCAGAAGCAGGCCCAACCACCTCTTGAAACGCCAGAAGAAGTGGAAGTTTTATTGGAGATGTTCGATTCGACGATTCACAGTGCGATCCAGTCGGACGTCAGCGAAGTGTTTGGAGGATATTATGGATTTTGTCCACCGACGTTGGATTTAGCACTGCCGGATGCGGGCCCCCACGAACGAACGATGACGTTGTTTGCGCGATTGCTGGGTAGTGGTAGGGATGATTATCGTGAAGTGGACAAGGAGTATTTCACTACTCATCACTTCCGAGCAGCAAGATTGTTCTTGGAGGGTTTAGCGGGTGTGTGTACGAAACAGACATACCTGTTCGACACATTTGACGACTCGCTCAAACCAGTGCGATTTAGGCAGCGCTTCAAGGCCATAGATCAGTGGGATGTAAGGGGTATGGGAACCGAGATTGAGGGTTTGGAAAACGGCACGCACATGTATTTCTTTCGCTTCGACTCGCCAACGGTGCCTTGGGTGTTGGGCACGTTCTCCCCGATCACTGCATTGCTGGTTTGCCGGCTCCCAGAGGATTTCACGGAAACATCCATCACATACTACCTTGCACAGAGGGGAATACCATTCCGGATTCTGCATCCAAAAGTAAAACGGCCGCTTATCGGTACAGCAATGCAGGATTTACCAATGCGCAAGTGGGACTACATCTTTACTCGGGAAGATTATGACAGCTACGTGAATCACCGAACCTACCTCCTGGGTCAACCCCACATGCAAGCAATGATTCGGAGAGGGGGTATAGCTTGGCGGCTTGCCATTGGATGTTTGGGTCTGGGTGACGTCGCGAAAGCACCAACAATGTGGGGACAGCAGGTGACTTATCCCAACGGCATGATAGAAGACACGGTGACGACACGCGAAATGGATTTATTGTGTGGTGCTTATGAGTGTGTAAGTGGTACGTATGGAAAGGTATTGCCCGCGGTTTTCAGAGCACTGACCCACGGTAGAGGATGGCAAGAAGCGTGCGCTCAAATCGTGGTGGCCGCTTGTTCGCTATTTTGAAAAGGAGGAATGCGGGGATAACCTGGGTCACTGGTCCAACAGGTTGGAGACTTGGTTTCGGGAACGCACCTTGGCCATTCAACAGGACACTGTTGGTGCTCAACCGTACTCTTACACTCAATGGAAAAGTAAGCTTCACGGGGATAAGAAAGTACGACAGATATTGGGGCAGGTCCGAAAATATTCACAAGAAATCATTGACACTCAACGCGGTTGAAGCCGGAGAGAGAGAGGGCACGAGCACACGACGGATGAAAAAATTGTATTCCACTAGCTAGCAGTAGAAATGTATTCATACCATGTTCACTCTTCGTCATCCCAAGGATCAGTCAAGGGCAAGGGTCCGCTCCTCGTCGGTACACGGGGAAGTCGGTTTGTGTCGGTCCCTTCCTGTACAACGCCCACCTCCACATCTCCCTCCTCCACATCCCCCTCCTCCGCAACCCAAGTCGGACTTCCGTCGCCTTCATCGGCGTGTTCCTCGCTGGGCAAAATGCCGTTACATTGAGGGGGGCGCGTGTTTCGGCGTGTATCGTTGGACGTCCTGTACTCATATGCATTTGAAATAGTCGGTACGGGCGGGGACAGAGCAGGCTTACCAGCCTAGGTACTCTTCAAGGTACATGCCATTTTCTTCCAAGGTGATGATACGAACCCCCACCCTATTTCCGGAAAAGGGGATCATAAAGGAAATGGGGTCCACGACAACAAACCTTTGGCGGGGACCAGCGTCCTGAATGGGATATGGCGAACAGTCGCGTTACTGGCATAAGTACGTACATATTAAATGATAAAAGGGCAAGGCGTACCGGAGACGGATGCCATTGAGGTTCCAGTTCATCGACATCGACCAAGGGGGGTGGACCCTCGCTGTCCTCCGAAGATTGGGACGATGTCGACGCAGACGGAGACTTGGGACGATGAGAAGGTATGTTTTACAGATGAGAGTCTACGTACGGGGAAGCGTTCACGTTGAACGTTAGAATTTGGCAGCGGTACGCCCTCGGGAACGACCGGACCATGAGAGGGTGTGGAAGGGGGACCTGTCTGCGGATTTTGGTCGTCGGCTGGTGGCACGGACATCATAGAGGAAGTGATGAAAGAAAAGCGTTCACCCGGGGAAACGAGTTCAGAGTTATTGGGAGGCGGGTGTTGATATTACACGGTGGATGTTGTCATGTCTATGATGATCCACTGAAATTTTAAGACGGATCGATACTGACAAAGTCAATCCAAGGGCCTGGAACTGTCGCAGGTGCATGGATTCGAGGGGCCCTATGGTCGAAATGACGAATGGCCCGTAATAGGAGAAATTGGGTACAAAGGAGAGTCGGGACAGTGAAACATCCAACGTCTCTGCTTTCCACATCACATCCCACCTCTCTGCTTTACACATCACTTCGAAACACGACGATACTATGTCCAACACTGAAGAGCACCAGGAACTCGTGGATGGAGCTGGAGGTGAGTAACCTTGCCAGTTCAGAACCCAGTGAGGAATGAGGGATGAATACCGGGTTGCAGAAAACAAACCAGTCATACTAAACGAGGGCTGGGAGGTGAAGATGTTGCGGGAGGAGGTAGACCGGCTGCATCGTATGGAAGAAGGTGAATGGCTTAGCACCAGGATTCACCGTAGTACTGATTGCGTCCAGACTACATCGAGATCCAGCACGCAAACGAACGTCTTCGCAACCAGCTTACCGAACAGGAGGCGATATTACGGTCGTTCGCGACCCAGGTGATTGATGTGTTCGGTCTGGTGCATTACGCGTGGGCGGAGATCACCCGGGCGCAGCAACAAACGTCTTGGAGGACCGTTAGGGTTGCGTATGACATTAGTTATCGCCAAAAAATATTAGGTTTAGGTCAGTGGTCGCACTCTCTGGTTCAACTTGGGTTGCATCAACGTTTCCGGTGATGCCGGGGTCAAAATTACGTGAGCCGTCTAAATATGGACAGTATACTGAAGCGCCGTCGTCCCGCCGCCAAGGTATATTCAACTTGCAGCTAGGAAGACTTTTAATAGCTCACAGGGAATGGTATATAGCATATATAGACATGCTTTAGATGTGCTCACATCAACACAGGTCTCTCCTGGACAGGCTGGACTGCACGTATGGCGGCGGGATTAGTACCGCAAAAGGAAGGCAGCTTCTTTTCACTGTCCTAAGGCAGCAGAAATGCGGAATCAACATTACAATTATGACCTTTCAGAGTTCAGAATGATCTTATTTGAGACCCTCAAAGGCTGTCATGGGCCACCATGTAACGGCGGAGCCGTGCACATTTGAGCCTTGCCATTGGCCCATTGCCATCAAACCAAGCCTCCCGAGCCCCGCCACTCCTTTAATTGACAATGCTTGAATTTTCCAAGCAGGATGCAAGTCGCCGACATTTTGAAATACTTGAAATCAATAAATTAACCACACTAACATAGCCTCCTTCAGTAGTCCTACCAATTTCAAGGAAGAGTGCAGTAAAAGAGTCTTCCCATCTGTCGGGTTGTCGGGCTGTCGGGATATCGGGGCGTGTCACACGTCACACACGTGACATGTGACAGGGCACTCGTGCGACTGGGGAGTGCGACTAAAGAGTGCAACCCAAATCCGGTGGAACTGAGTGGAACCTGAGTCCGCGGACGCGTTTTCTGGTGCAACCAAGATGTGCGGACACATATTGAGGTGCAACCACTATTATTTATCGAAAAATACTCTCATAGTTGCGTGGCAGGTACTTCGTAGGGGAAAGATGGCCATCGCTCGATTGAGTCAGCAGTATGGGGACACTTTGCTGGACGCGTAGATGAGTGGGGCCGGAAGGAGACAGAAGGCGATAGCGTCCGAGTCAAACAGAGACATCGTCATGTTTTGCCTAAATATAGGAAAAAGTTCCTTTTAAGGTAGACTTATCGGGTGCCAGAGCCTTGCTGAAGCAAGGAATACACACACGCACACACATGCGGACTTCAACCTGAGACGTGAGACGGTAAGGTTGAAGAGCTCATGAGCAACAGAAAGATATTCACTGGCAGCTCTGTATAGAGTAGCGAACCTAAAGAATTGGCCCAACGATGCTAGCACCCCGGCCTTCCTATCTATCAGCGTTCGTATATGAAAGTTAATGTCACCCGTCCGTCGACTCCACTAGTCGAGACTCGGTGTGGCTCTAATGTATCTTTCGATGACCCACAGGCTCGGACCACCTCGGACTGCCATATATCTTAAATGAAAAGATCATATGGAGTGGATGGGTGGGTCCTCGCTCGCCGGGGACACGACGGTCGTCTATGCACCAGGCCCGGGCTCTCTGAGCGTAGAAAAGAAGTCAGAGTAGTAGCGTGAGAGGCCGTTGAGTCAAGTAAAAGTCTAGTGAGGAGAGGAACGAACACTTCTTCGTCTGAGCCAAAACGCACCTTGACGACAACAGAGTCTACGTAACTGAGCAGAGCGACAACCTTCCGGCGTTCAAGTTTCTACACAGAGTCTTGATCTCTCGGCCAATATCCAACGTTGATAGTCTTCCGGGGTTCAACGTTCAACGTTCAGCTTTCGAAGGATAAGCCAGCTCGAGGAATAGTGAGCTCAAGGACCGTTTAAGCTTACCCAAGATGCTCACCTCGCCCTCACTTACATTCTTGCATAATTACAGTTCGCGCTAGAAGAGCTGGTCAGCCTGCGTTGTCCGCGGTACTTCTCTGACGGAGATGGTGTAGAGGAGAATCAGATCATGAGAAACAGAGATTGAAACGGACTCACCGGAATCTAGTAGTCGTCCCGATGCAGGGGCAACGAGGTTGCTCAGTCTTGTTGGGAGAACCTTTCGGTATCCTCCATGGTTCGCGGAGAATGTAGCACTACCAGATTTGTTCTTCACATTTCCATATTCCCCCAGTGGTTGTCTCCGTCACCTTCAACGTTACCAGATATGGGATCTTTCCCTCAAACAGTTCGGCCTACCGAACTTGAAACCGATTCAGATTCGCAGTAGGACGTTTGATGCTTATCTGTTAGGAAGTCCAGAACCGCGAGGATCGAGAGACCCGGTGAACACGGCCCATGACTTTTGCTCGTATCGGCTCCTGAGGCCGACCAGCGAACCATGATCAGAAATGGGGCCTACCAATTTCCTACCTTACTTCGGCCACCTTTCCTTTGCTTGCCCGCCATTGGCGTCTATCCACTGACGTGAAGAAAAGGAGATGCACCCTTATTAGCTCCCGGCGGTAACTGCGGCGTGAGAAAGAACTCTGAAGTCCAAGCTTCGAATCTTGGAATTCCGGAAACATTCCAACCGTCCCTCAAGCGGCGCCGTGCTTGCGTTTGCTTTACGTACCGACAATCGTCCCACGTTAGTAGGTTCCCTGCCCATGAGTCGAAGTTTGAATTTACCTTTACTCTCGGTGCGATTGCAAAGGCTATCTATCCTCCCCGTAGCTGTATTTTGGGAAGCTCCGGTGAGCAAGTCAAAGGTATTTACCTAGTCTTCAAACAAAGTAAAGGCTCGGAGGCCATTGCTAACAAAGGGAAACCCTCTTAGGCCCGGGCAATTGGGAGAGCAGGCCATCGATCTGCCATGAAGTTGTTTAAACGACTATCGCGTTATTCAAGCAAATCGGCGACTTCGGTCCCACCGTTGAGATAAACTCTTTGGAAGCCTAGCCAAAGGTCGATGGATAAAGGTAACGGCCAGTTCTCAGGGTGGGCTGAGATAGCTCAGCGTCATTGGCCGCCGGACCCTCCCCGCCCTCCGTACTTCTGCTCAGCTAAAGGGCTGCTCCCCTCGAAATCGAGAGCACCTGCCAGCTTCCAATAGAATAAGAAACATATCAGGGTTCCACGTGCGCCAATCTGCCGCGGAGGTCGAAATTGATCTTTGCCGAACACCGCTTCCCCAAAAGGGATGATGGACGCCGATGCAAATGTCCTTAAGAAATAACTGTAGATCTGCCGTGCGTGCGGGGTAGAATCTGGCAGCGTACACATTTCCTTCTGAAATCGAAAAATGGTGACAGTCGGATCAGGTTGAGGTATAGAAGAGTTTTCACAGAAGTCCCCGTCGTGTACTATCTTGCGTCTCGCCACGAGGGCAACAGCGAATTCACACTCCTTTCGAAAGATTTATAATCTGGATAGTTTATTCGATTATTACAATTACATAGATCGGTGGACTGACCGGTATTCGGCAGGTGGATAGCTTGAACATACACCTTACATCAGATCTCGCCAACCATGCACGCCTCATTTGGAGGGCTTGATTCTATTCGAGTTCCATACAAAAGGACGCAGGCACCAAGCTTTTTCTCCTCTCCCTCCTGCGGATGGACCCAGAAGGTCGACAACCATCCCCTGACGACATGCTCGTACCTCAGCGCTCTAATTTCTATTCCATTGGGTCAATCGCAGACAAAGTGGCTTCTTCCGCATTCTCTCGTTCCGACGGGACTCGCGTGCATCCGCACGTTTCACCACAGCCCTCTACTCCGACGCATAGTTTGTCAATGGCGAGTGTCTCGCAGCCGGGTCGTTGGCTAAACGCCCACCACGATTTGTACCCAGCACCTTCGGGAATCCACCACCCAAGGCCAAGTGGGTATCATCATGGCTCCCCCCAGAGTTGGCCACCGTACGAGCAGGGATTGTCCATGAACATGGCGTCAGGGATGCCACACTCTTACGATTCATTTCCGAATGCTTCGTCATTTCCCCCACCGCGGTTATCACCGCCCCCAGCCTCTGTTCTGACCGCAGGGTCGTACCCTCTTCCAGGTCGCCATGGACCTCTCGCCGGCTCTCTCGATCCCGCCACTGGGATATTCTATCGTACACCCGACCATCCGAGGTTGCGCACCGCCCAGGCTTGCGAAAAGTGTCGTACTCGAAAGGCGAAGGTATGCTTCCATTAATGTCTCGCCTTGCGTTTCTCATCGTCCCCAAAGTGCAGCGGCGACCACCCATCCTGCAAGCGCTGTATCAGCAGAGGCCTTGTCTGTGAGTACGCAAAAGAAGGAAGGGTTCGTGGACCGAACAAACCAAAACCCAGGCTTGCCCCAACACCGTTAGACGTCCAAGAGCAAACGGCGAGCTCGAGAAATCGTAGCTCCAGCACGAATACGTCTAGTAGCACCGGTTCATCGGAATATTTCGACATCCCGTCTATCCTTACCTCCTTGCGCGAAGGGCGTGTTGGTATTCCTGAACAACCTTCTTTACCGCAACCACGATCTCGCCGTAACTCACTTTCGTTGAGCGAACATCGAGCCGACAGACCTCGACCGCCAAACCTTCAGCTCGAAACGACGTCGAACCACTACCGGCTTGAGGCGAGAGACGGCAGCGATACCGCTCCACCACACTCGCTTTACTTTGCTCACCCCTCTACACAATCCGCCTATCACCACCCGGCTGGAGCGTCGAGGACGGACACGGCAGAGGCTCATACTTCCCAGGAATCTCAGCAAATGTTTGCCCAGGGTGAGACCGTCCCCATGATCCAGCAGTCGTACCCGGTCGTCGTTGGGAATTCTCAGCTGGTCCTCGCACACGCATCTACTTTGAATCAGCAGGAGATGCCGCACCATTTCCATACCCAGACTATGTTGGTGCAGGCGCCGAGCTCGCTCACTCAGTGAGTAAACCGTTCTTCGATGATTCCAAAGTTGTTAACGGTATATCTAGATATCACATATCGCTCGACGATTCCTCGACTCCTGGTTATCCGAGCGGGAACAGCGAGAACGACCTCGCCCATTCTCAGAGTGCCGACCTCTCGCATTACCAGGTCCAAGGCGGATATTCTCCTGCACCAATGGATACGCAGGCTTTTCAGCACCATGCGGATGCGCCTGGCATGAGCATTGCCCACAGTGCTCCGATTACGCCAACATGGGTCGAACTTCGACCGCCTTCCAATTCTTTACGCGACGCGGTGTCCTCTAACTCGAGCTCCACGGCCACGGAATCGGCTTTCAGACCCAACCACTCGCAGTGTATCCTTCCAGAACACCTTGCTACTCACGATGAGAGCCTATCGATCGAAGGTCAGGTCCGGGCTGCGCAGAATATGTCACGCTCGCCTGGTACCTTGGGCGATCCACATCATAGCGCCGCTGGGATGGGATCTCTGGATTATGAATCATCAACGAGAGTTTATCGTACGGGTAACCAATCCTTCCACCTGGATCTTCCTACGGGGGATTGATTGGGGCTTTGAACACCCTCTCCCCGTTTGCAGTGCGACCCCTCCCTCTCTCAGCTCTCAAAAAAGTACACTACCGTGCAGCACTACTCCTTTGGCATCTTCCGTGATTTGCGGTTTCGGGTTGGGTTCGCTTTTGGTCATTATCTTGTATATTCGTCCTGTTTTTTCGGCGGTTGTAAATCATTCCACTTGTACACTACCTCTCGCTCGTATGCAGCATACTCCACTTCATGGACAATTTTTCCTCCTCACATCCTAGTCATAGAAATACATCCTCTGATAGATTCTACGTATAGAGGCTCAAATATGGACGTCGGGTCTCCGGGAGAATGGGCCGTATACTTTACTCGTTTATCGCTATTAGCACATAGAATCAAAGCTTCAATCAGTTGACGATGAGATCCCCGTTCAGCATTCTATCGTCTCTCCTATAACAAGAATGATACCGTCGATTAAGCGGTGATTCGAGAACTGAAATACAGAACGTTGTCCGCCACAAGGTAACGGAAGACTCGTGATGATTCGAGGACATCGGAGGGAGCGGCGACGATGGAGGCATGCCCGGTACGGTGGGCATGTGGCTAGGCTAAAAACTGAGTCAGACATTCGCTGCTTAGAGCAAAGAAGGTTCATGGATGATCCTGAATGCGATCTTAATTAAGGGCTAAAATATGCATTCGGAGAGATCTTTAACCCGACCTCCATAAAACACCGCACGGTAAAGAGATGCAATGTCATCGGATCCCATGAACAAGGTTTGGGATTGGATATTTGGGAACTTTTTGGGGACGACCAGAACTTGTGGGAAGCTCAGATATTGATACCTCGATCGATCAGAACAAGGCAGAGAAAGGCAGGTTTCCCTATTAGTCGATGGAAGACTCATTGGGACCCTGTTTCAATTCAATTGAAACTCTGGGGTTGGAAGCGGCATGATTGTACCGGTCGCGCCCTCAAACTCTCTGGAAGGAAGAAAGCCAGGGAGCTTGGGCTGCAAGAGAGTTGGCAGAAGAGACATTGGTGAAACCACAGTCTTTAATGCTTCCCGCCAAGCCTGCTCACTCTCGGTGCGTGGGAGTGTTTCTTCCTGATGAGGCCGTGGAATATTGACACCATTGCATCCGCCTCCTCAGTAGGAATATTCACTGGGCGATATCGGCACGCAAATGCATCCAAACCCCGAAAGACAGGAGTTATTGTAAATTTCGATGGGCGCTTGGCCTTCTAAACACCGGCAATGGGTTAGCGCCATCATTCGGCTTGCCGGAACCCGAGTTGCCGGTGTCGGCAACAAGGAGATGCTGCGACCCATCCACGTCCACCATCCATGGATGAGGGAGAATGATTCAATAATCGGACTGTCATGTTTAGTCTGAGCATGTCCACGGATCCACTTTCCTCCACTCTCCACCCTCCTCTCCTCTCGATACTTCAACTTGATCTCATTAATACTCGTTCAAGGATCCAGTGTCAATATCCCCTGTCGGTCGATATTCAATGTTACCCTGACCGGTCCTCAGTCAAATATAAATGCTGCGCGAGTGAGTGGTCCTGACTTGAAGCTTGAAGCCTCTAATACCTGTTTGGTACTGTCATGTGTTGTTGTTCATCGGATCTTATGGAGCGAGGTACGGGCTGGTTTGGGAGCTAGCATTGACGCGAGAGCTTAATATGTCTCTAGGCGGAGATTATAAGCGATAAAACGCTCCTCAGTCGCAGGTCATTGTCCACCTTTACCATTCTCTACCCTCCCCCGAGTCCGGGGCCGGAGCTTCTTGCCAAGCGGATCACCCGGTGGCATTCCAGATTGTGATGGCTACAACTTTACCATGACTCTCCTTGGTTCCACCTCAACCAATCCATGTCAAAGTCCTCATGCGTACCCAGCAAGCTCCTCGCAAGAAATCATTCACAAAGGCACCTCCTCGTGAGCAGAAACGGTGGGACATGTGGTGGCTCGTCGGTTGGTACCTTCGTCACTTTCCATGGTGCGTGCTGAACCTAGGAACGTCTGAGTCGTCGTCGGACATTACGACTGGTCGACCTAAACGTCTATCACTGTGCATATCTATTGCTCAAGCAATCTCCGCGATCGACTGTCTGCTCTTTCTCGAAAGTGATTGCCCCCCGTTGGAAGGCGTTGTTATCGAATGCAATCACCGTCGACGTCGCTGGGATATACCTTTCTGCCAGGCGAAATGGCCGTGCTCGACGTTTTCTGCCTGACCTGCTTCATGCGAAGATCCTTCCGAAGCTGTCCGGTGTTGTCGAAATGGACGGTCTGGCGTAGTCTTTGGGCCGAAGGGCTTCTCGACGGAGATCTTAGCACCGCTGTCCATATGTGTGTGTGTGGCCAAGGTAAGGTATAATGTCCTCTTCATCCCCGAGTCAAAGTTCCTTTCTGCTGGCCACCCTTTGGTTGATCCTGACTCCATTGTGGCATCCTGCCATTACCTTTTGTATTTTCCATGTTTCGTATCATGCAGATCGCCCATTGGTAGAGTGCAAATCTCACTAAACGTTTGCAGCATGAGTGTTCGAGAGTGTTCGAAGCCTCGGCAGGTCCTTGGATATACTTTGTCTATTAGCGTGTGCTCTTCACGTTGGTCTGGTCGCGGCATCACAGCTTCTCTAGATCACCAGAGCCGCTCGTTCTCAACCCCCCGACGTACTGCCTTCAACTCAGTTCTGCCGAATAATGATATTTGTTTACTTTTCTCCGAGACGACGCTGGAAGTGCGGCTCGTCTGTGCTGCCCAGACATTTCCAACAAAAGTGTGCTTCAAGATCATTGCTTGATTTCTCCCCCAAAAGGCTGGCGATGTCACACTGATACTTTTTTGGCTCTCCCTATAATCGTATCCCAAGCTCCCTCCAAGCCTTGTTGGCTTTGGAAGAATAGCGACGCCATTTCGATTCCTCCCATTCCTTGAGCGATATCCTGCTCTGCATCCGGCCGCCCATGATGTGGACATTGGTTCCTGGAAGTGGACATTCGCGGCCAGGATTGGAAGTGCTGATTCGTGACCATAGTGCATACATCGTCCGGGTTCCTTCGATGAATATGGTATTCAGAGGCGAGTTCCCCCTCACATTTTTTCCCAGAAACGCACGACATAGTTGATCGATGTCGACGGACACGGGCTTTCTAGGTCATCTGTTTAATTGATCAATGCCTCCCTTTCGGGAAGGCACTGGCGCGCAGTGGGGTAGGAGAATTAAGCTCATTTGGACCCGCGCTCTGTGGAAATCATGCAAACCGTGTTCCTGAAGGTCTGTTCTAGATTTGACTACCGTTGTTGGAGCATCACCAGGCTCACAGAGGCTCTCAGACCTAGCTCGCCGACGGCCCTCGACTCTATACCTTGGCCTACAAACGGAAACGCTTCTGCTCACAAAATTGTTCTCCCCACCCCACCCCACAGTTCTTGCGGGGAAGAAACATCGTGATGATCTCCTGTGACAATCTAGCCCCTTCGGCGCCAGCAATCGGGCTCGATGTCGACGTCGACGCTTCAATTTCGGAGGCCGCGTTGCCAGAGAATTTCTGCGGGATTTTACCAACCGATGGTGATGGGGGTCGCTCAGATTGAGCCCTCACAATTGCGGGGTACTCTGGGGTACTCAAGACAGGCTATGAGGCCCCCCCTTGTATCACCCGTAGGCAATGGACGTTGTGGCTTAATTTGAGTCGGCTGAATCGGGAAGTGGTCTGCCTATTGTGCCGTGCTAAGCGTCGTGCTGCCGTACAGTGTCCATATGAGGTCCTACCGAGTGAGTAGCCCCATTTTTGTTGCGACTGTGGTAAGGCGGTGACATCTCCAAGTTTACCTGAATATCATGGTACGACGACGATGATGTTCGCGTCCGAGTTCAGCTTGCTCCCGCTCCGCAGGTAGCCGGAGCGGCAATGCCGGCCCGTCATTGCACGTAAGCAGGACCAAGCAAGCACAAAGCAGCCCCAAAGTAAAGTTGAGGCCTCGGGCATCTGACACTGCTCACCTGGTCGACATCCGAGCCTCGGTATGCAAACTCTACCAGCTTGTCAAAGCTAACTATAGTATAATTGCTGCGCTTCATCATCGGAAAGGCCTACCGTGACTTCAGGCTTCTCCAAGGTCTATTCTAGCGGATTTTAACCTCGCGAACGACCGACCAACTAGGCCTACTGAAGCTTCAGCTCCAACATCATACTCACGTCGTTGCTCTTGTATATACCGAATCTACTCCATGCCTCATCTCCCTCTATCATCGATTCAGATCACTTGTTTCACGGGATTGCTGCTGCCTTGCACTTTGGACGTGTACGAGGGCGAAGCCTCGTATCTTGTATACTTTGATTCTGCGATAGGCACATGATCAGCCTGTCGAGGCATATTTTCGTGTCCTCCTGCGATCGTTGGTGTCTTTTTCCGCGTCTTTGTGTCATGGGAGGCGACAGCCTGCTTCCAACGACTTCAAATGACCCTTAACAGGCTTTCCGTGGTTCGTTTCAAGCGTGGTTTCCCATTGGAGCTTTATTCAATGCTGTCAACGAAGACGAAAACTCCAACCTTCTCGACTCCTCTAACACACTGCACTCAATGCCCAGAGAAAATGCGGAATAATTATCTTCTTTTATAAGCTTCCAAAGCTCCCCACTGCCAATGGATTGCTCCCATGGGTAGTTCGGCGGGGCAGAAGACCTTGTTTGCCATGGAGATGGCTCAGCTATACGGTGGCGCCGTTTCGGATAATATACTGCTCTACTTGGATTTGTTGGCCTATAAAAATGACTTGGAACTCAAAAACTATTGTGGCATCGGCAGCACCCACAGGTGAAGATGGCTCCCCTCAAGAATATCCTGGTTTCTCTTATTCTGGCCCTCCCAGCGTTTGCCGCATGTGGTGCCCCTCTACCATCTACCCTCTCCCTCCGGGCCAACTCCCGACTCCCCGACCCATTCACCTTCTACGACGGAACCAGGGTCACCTCTCAAAATGATTGGGCCTGTCGAAGAGAGGAAATCAACCAGCTTTTCCAGCGGCTCGAGTTGGGAACACTTCCACCAAAGCCAGCTTCGGTTTCTGGGTCCCTGTCTGGAAACAGTCTTACCGTCAACGTCTCTCATGAAGGCAAAAGCATCTCCTTCACTGCCTCTGTGTCCTTCCCTTCTGGTACTGCGCCGTTCCCAGCCATCATCGCCATCGGAGGCTCCAGTATTCCAACTCCCTCCGGTGTTGCGATGATCAACTTCAACAACAACGACATCGCCGCACAAGATAACACAGGAAGTCGGGGACGTGGCAAGTTCTACACCCTCTACGGATCCGGCCATTCGGCGGCAGCGACCACGGCCTGGGCATGGGGAGTCGCTCGCATCATTGACGTCCTCGAAACTATCCCCAGCTCCCGCATCAACCTGAGCAGACTCGGCGTCACCGGTTGCTCAAGAAATGGAAAGGGTGCACTTATCGTCGGTGCCCTTGAGCCTCGCATCGCCCTTACCATTCCGCAAGAGTCGGGCTCGGGAGGAGCGGCATGTTGGCGTATCTCCGACTCGATGAAGTCCAGAGGTGTCAACGTTCAGACGGCCTCTCAAATCGTCACCGAGAATGTTTGGTTCTCTCCCTTGTTCAACCAATACGTTAATCGCGTCAACGACCTCCCAATCGACCACCATTTGCTTGCTGGCATGGTGGCACCGCGCGGCCTCTTCGTTATCGACCACTCCGCCATCGACTGGCTCGGCCCCGAGTCTGTATTCGGCTGCATGAAGACAGGTACCAAAGTCTATCAAGCTCTCGGTATTGCGGACAGGATGGGAGTTTCTCAAGTTGGGGGCCATAACCACTGCCAGTTCCCCAGTAGCCAGCAGTCCGAACTCAATGCTTTCATTGACAAGTTCTTGCGTGGAAACACCAACGCCAATACGAACATTGTGCGTACGGATAAGGCGAACAATGCTGGTTTCGTCGAGGCCAACTGGGTTAACTGGACGACACCGACTCTTTCTTAGTCGAGCGAAATCAAATGGCGGGAAGTCTTTCGAGGAATGGGTTTGTTGTTTATCGGGTTGACATTTTCTTTTGGGTTTTCGGCAAGGGGCCTTGGTGTTGTAATATTCTTTATGGATTGTAAGTTCTTCGTCTCAAAGTCAACCCTACTACTTATTGGCTCCTTTGCCATTGATGATGCGCCATCACCCTCTGAGTCAAACATAAGCAAAGCCTGCTTCCCGCCTGAGTTACGACCAATTGTTAAACATGAAGTTTTCAGTTTATGGTGAGCACGGTAATGCGTTTTCTATGAACACCCTCTTGTGGCCTCAAGTGGGCTTTAGACTGACTCTCACAGGCTTGGCCAATGTGGTTGAACGAGTTCTCATGATGTGGCTCTATTCAGTACTCGCGTCGTCACTCTTCGTGATGCTGCGCCTCTGTCGAAGGCGTGATGTGAAAAGGACTTCAATGGAAGAATCGAATTCTTCGACTTTGTTCTACTTGTGCATTTTCTCCGCAGTTGCATATAAACCAACTCTGGACACACTGGCGCTACAATCCCATTTCGTCTGATTACCCTCACAATGACCCTAGGTCTCACGAGCGTTTGGATCTCTCTCATAGCTGCGTTACCTGCTTTTGCAGGCTGTGGCGCGTCTCTCCCCTCTAATTTGACCCTCCGTGTCAATCAGAGGCTCCCTGATCCGTTCACCTTCTACGACGGAACAAGAGTCTCTTCCACAACCGATTGGGCCTGTCGCAGGGAGGAAATCAGCCAGCTCTTCCAACGCATTGAGCTTGGGACGCTTCCACCGAAGCCTGAATCAGTCAAGGGATCACTCAGTGGGGGTCTTCTCACCGTCGACGTTTCCCATGCGGGGAAAAGCATATCGTTCGCAGCCACGATCCAACTCCCTCCTGGGCCGGGACCTTTCCCAGCTATCATCGCGCTTGGGGGGTCCAGCATCCCAGCTCCCCCTGGGGTTGCATTTATCACCTTCAATAACGACGATATTGCCACCAATGGACCTTCCCGTGGTCGCGGCAAATTCTTCACACTGTACGGACCACCTCATTCAGCCGGTGCACTTACCGCTTGGGCTTGGGGTGTCTCCAGGATCATCGACGCCATCGAGACCATTCCAAGCTCTCGTATCGACTTGAGCAAGCTTGGTGTGACAGGTTGCTCTCGGAATGGGAGGGGTGCTCTTGTAGCCGGAGCTCTGGAGCCGCGCATAGCCCTCACCATCCCTCAAGAATCGGGAACGGGTGGTGCGGGATGTTGGCGTATTGCTGCGGATCAGAAGAATCCCATCGGACCTCCTCCCATTATTGATCTTATCAAGGACCAGACCTGGTTTTCACCATCGTTCGACCAATATGTGAACCGTCTCAATGAACTCCCTTTCGATCACCATCTGCTCGCCGCCATGGTCGCACCTCGTGGACTTTTCGTCATCGAACATTCGACCATGGAGTGGCTTGTCCCAAAGTCTGTCTTTGGGTGTATGAAAACTGCAAACAAGGTTTACCAGGCACTCGGAATCGCGGACAATATGGGGGTCTCTCAAATTGGAGCGCACAACCATTGCCAGTTCCCGAGTAGCCAGCAGTCCGACCTGGATGCTTTCGTTGACAAGTTTTTACGTGGAAACAGGGACGCTAACACCAGTATAATTCGGACGGACAGCCCGAACAATTTTGGATACAACGAATATCAATGGGTAGACTGGACCACGCCTTCACTTTCCTAGGGCGTGGCACTGAAACTTCCTGGGTGTATTCACGGGAGAATACTTGCTTTTGACTGTATTTCCGTTCGCTTATTTTTTCAATTCTACTTGGCGTGTACCCGGCTTCTTCAAGAGGGTCATTTGGTTCAGAATGTCGAACGCCTATTTGCAACTCTATCATCGTTCCATGCCAGCAAAGAATCGAGATTTGGATCATCTCACACTGCCCCGGAGAGCCTCTTCTTTCGAACTTATAACATACTACATGACGACAGACGAGTCTTGCTGGACTGTGGCTTGCTAGGTCAATGCTCCGATCCAGCCGATGGCATTAATCCCTTGAAAGGCGCAATACGAAGTGAGGGCGAGCATAATCGTAGACCGTCTTTACTTTCTCGACTCGCGTAATTATTCTTCAGGCAGACCGAGCTTAAGCCGCCGCTTGGACGATTCAACCATCCAAATCGTAAATTGTATCATGGTAGGTTGGTAAGGGACGAGGTGAAGGGCGTTCGTGAACAACGTACCGAGTTCTTTGCGATTTTCACCCGGAAATCGTACCTCTAGGCCAAGAATGTCAGCAGAACGCGCGCTAATAGGCATTCGCAATGGAACACCTAATTTCTTGTCACCTGAACAGTCTGGCAGCCGCTCTGAAAATGAATCTCTATCGAAGTCGAAGTCGAACGGCCTGACTGTGAGAATCAGCCACTTTACGGATTGGAATTTCCTCGGCTCAGGCGAGACGACAACGGAGGTAAGTATGCTAAATCTACAGCACAGAAAAGATCTGTCGAGATTTACATTTCGAAGTCATAACAAACCCAGCACGATTCCAATTTTTGGCAGCCCATTTGCTTCCCCAACGCGGAGTGTCAAAGAATTACTATTCCAAGCGCGTGGGAATGGGGGGAGCAGGGGCTGTCGTGGCTCCTGTTAGCAACCTTCTTGCCAACTTCGTACATTGGAGCCTGGACCAACAAGCTACCACATGCACCACACAGATCCCCCTCTCGTTACGTTGCATTTAATGGTACAAGACTCCACATAAACTGGCACTCAGGTTCAGGCTGAGGTGCAAACCCTGTTGTATCTGCGGAAGAATACCCGGAAGAATGCGTCGTTTTGCGGCAGGGTCTTCAAGCGGTTTTAGGCCCTTCTTTCGATATTTACCTTTGAGGAGATAAGCAAAGGTACACCGAGAGAATACAAGCTGCCAAGTAAGTTCATTTGTCCGTTCTTTTCACGATTTAACAAGAACATTTTAGCCACGCGATGCCTGTCGATTGGACACTGGCTTCTCGAGATTCTGTTCGGTGATACTTGAATTTGATACGGTTTCGACACCTTCGGTTTTCCAAGGCACCTTGTTCTGCTTCCCGGGAAAACTCGCTCTTCTCTGTGTCGAAAAACGAGGCTCTGACAGTCCAGATTTCGGCAGAAAGGTCGGAACAATCATGCAGATTCTCTCGACTTTCCGCGAAAGCTGGCCCTCGACGGTCTTCAGACTCGCATAGGACTGACCATGTGAACATGTGAGTACCGACTTGAAGTGACAGGGAAATGGCGGATCGAGCTAATTGTCCGTTTCGGGCCGTTGCAGAAGCTGGATCCCAACCGCTCGAATACTATTCTATATCCGCTGTATAAAAGGTCATCTCAATCCCGTACAGCAGACCTTAGTGAAGATCTCGACAGCATCTTCCCTTACTGCTCAGCGGACCATCAACCGGCTGTCGCATGGGTTTCGTCAAAGGCTTGCTCACCTCCCTTCTTCTGGCCCTGCCAGTCTTGGGCCAGAATTGTCGTGCACCGGAAAACATCCCCACCACCAATGTTGCTCGACTCAACGACCCATTCACCTTCGTTGACGGAAGACGGGTCAGGACTCCCGCCGACTGGTTTTGCCGTCGCGAGGAAATCGTCGACCTCTTCTACCGATACGAACTCGGCACCCTCCCAGCCCAGCCAGATGTCAGCGGTTCACTCAGCGGCAATACTTTCACTGTCAGGGTCACAGCAAATGGCCAGACGATCAACTTCCCTGTAACGATCACTTACCCTCAGGGCAACGAGCAAGGCCCTTTCCCAGCCATTATCGCTCTGGGAGGTTCATCCGTTCCTCAGCCAGCCGGCGTCGCCCTCCTTACGTTCGACAACAACGCCATCGCATCTTCAACTACCCGTGGAACTGGGCTTTTCTTCAATCTGTATGGCAGTGGCCATCCCGCCGGTGCCACCGCTGTTTGGGGTTGGGCTGTTAGCCGAATCATCGACGCCCTCATCCCTAACCAGGCAACTACGCGCATTGATTTTGGCAGGATTGCAGTCACTGGATGCTCTGGCAACGGCCGTGGCGCTCTCATTGCAGGTGCCATCGACCAGCGCATCGTTTTGACCATCCCCGTCGAATCCGGTGCTGGTGGCGCAGGATGCTGGCGTATTTCCGACGCCTTGAGACAGGGCGGATTAGGCACTCAAACCGCCGCGGAGCTCGCCCAAACCCCTCTCTACGCCACTTATTTCCAATATTTCGCCAACGCAACCGCTTCCCTGCCCTTCGATCATCATATGTTATCCGCACTCGTCGCTCCTCGTGGCCTTCTCGTCCTCGACAACACTGGATTAAGTTTCCTTGGCCCTCAATCCGTGTACGGTTGCACAACCACCGCCAGGAAGGTCTTCCAAGCACTCGACATCAGCGATCGATTGGGTCTCTCCCAAGTCTCCCATACCGACCACTGCCAGTTCCCAGGTCAACAGTATCCCGAGTTCCAGGCGTTCATCAACAAGTTCTTGCGAGGCGCCACCGCCGAGAACACCGACTACGTGAAAACCGACTCCCCCAACAACTCTGGCTACGAGGAGCCTCGCTGGGTTGATTGGACCACGCCCAGGCTCAACGAAGGTGAAGCACCTCCTCAGCCTCCTAATACCGGTGTCTGTGGTGCGCTTCCCGATCCCCTTCCCCTCCGAAGCGTTCCCCAACTTCCCGATCCATTCACCTTCCTCAACACCAACCCTGTCCGAACCCGTGACGACTGGTTCTGCAGACGTCAGGAGATTAGCTCTCTATTCCAGGTTCTGGAGTTGGGCATCATTCCCCCCAAGCCCGAATACGTCGGAGGTTCTCTCGTCGGCAACAATCTCACTGTCGAAGCCAGAGAGAATGGCAAATCAGTCTCCTTCTCTGCTCGCGTCGACATTCCTTCTGGTGCTGGTCCGTTCCCGGCAATCATTGCTATCGGTGGCTCCAGCATCCCCATCCCTGCTAATGTTGCCGTCATCACCTTCCCCAACGACGATATCGCCGAGCAGGTTGACACAGGCAGCCGTGGCAAGGGTATCTTCTACAACCTCTACGGTGCAACTCACAGCGCGTCCGCCCTCGCTGCATGGACCTGGGGTGTCAGCCGAGTCATCGATGTTCTTCAGTCCGTCGAGGGCTCGAAGATCGATCTCGGTCGTCTGGCTGTGACAGGTTGCTCGAGGAACGGAAAGGGTGCCATGGTCGTCGGTGCCTTCGAGCAGCGTATTGCGTTGACAATTCCTCAGGAATCCGGTACAGGTGGTGCAGGATGCTGGCGTATCGCAGACTCCTTGTCCAGTCTCGGTGTTCAGACCCAGACCGCTCGCTCAATCGTAACTGAGAACGTTTGGTTCTCTACCTTGTTCAACAACTACGCCAGCCGTGTCAACGATTTGCCCATCGACCACCATCTCCTCGCCGCCATGATCGCTCCCCGTGCTCTCTTCGTTATCGAAAACACTCAGATGGAATGGCTCGGCCCTCGCTCCGTCTTCGGATGCATCAGGACCGCCACCAAGGTTTTCCAAGCTCTCAACTACACCGATCGTATCGGCTTCTCCCAAGTCGGTGGTCACGCTCACTGCCAGTTCCCCGAAAGCCAGCGTACAGAACTCAACGCTTTCCTCAACAAGTTCTTGCTCGGAGATCTCACCGCCAACACCGCCATCTTCAGGACCGACAGCGCCGACCAGAATGGCTACGTTGAGAACACCTGGGTCAACTGGGGCATTCCTCGACTCAGCAATGCGTCCGTCCCACCTCCCGCCGGTGCCTCCTGCCCTCCCCTCCCAGCCGACGTCGTCCCGAAGAAGACCAGTTATCTCCCCAACCCCTTCGTCTTCGTCGACAACGCGCGCTCCGTTTCGAACGCGAACGAGTGGTTCTGCCGTCGTGAGGAAGTCAGTGAGCTCTTCCAACGCTATCAACTTGGTCGCATCCCCCCTGCCCCCACCAATATCACTGGCTCCGTCTCTGGACCTATTCTCTCCGTCTACGTTGCCTACCAGGGTCGCAATATCTCCTTCTTCCCCACTATTACCTACCCTCCAGGCAACAGCCCAGGCCCCTTCCCTGCCATCATCGCCGTCGGTGGGTCCAGCATCCCCCAACCTGCAGATGTCGCCATCGTCACGTTCGCTGCCGAGGAAGTCGCTCGCACCAATGGCACCCGTGGAACTGGTCGATTCTATGACCTCTTCGGTCGTGACCACAGTGCCTCAGCGCTCTTGGCTCAAGCATGGGGTGTCAGCCGTGTCATCGATGCTATCCAGAGGACTCCCAGCTCCCGAATCAACCCCGGTGCCATTGGTGTTACCGGTTGCTCGGACAATGGCCGAGTGGCACTCGTCGCCGGTGCTTTCGATCCTCGTATCTCGTTGACCATCCCCGTCGAGTCTGGAACAGGTGGTTCTGGGTGCTTCCGTATTGCACAGGATGTGGCCTCGACCGGTACCATCACGGCTTCCCAACTCGTCTCACAAGGACCGATCTTCTCCACCAACTTCACTGAGTACGCCCCCGCCGACAAGCTCGCTGATCTTCCTCTTGATCAGCACTTGCTCGCTGCCATGGTCGCCCCCCGTGGCTTGCTCATCCTCGACAACGGCGCGTTCCCATGGCTCGGCCAGCAATCCGCGTTCGGTTGCATGAGGACGGCTTCTCGCGTCTTCGAGGCCCTTGGCTATGCCGATCGCATGGGTATCTCCCAAGTCAGCCATACCGACCATTGTCAGTTCCCCGGCCAGCAATACCCCGAGCTTCAGGGCTACGTCAACAAGTTCTTGCGCAACAACCTCCAGCAGAACACCACTGTCATCAAGACCGATTTGCCCAACAACGCCGGCTTCGACGAAGAGAAGTGGTTGGACTGGATCGTTCCTCGACTCTACACCGGCAACGCTCCTGGCCAGCCACCGAACCAGGGCAGGAAGGCGGGTGTCGATCTCTAATAACTTTCTTTATCTTTCTCATAGCATTTTTGCGAGTATGTTTTCTGCATTTATATCCCCGAGTGTTGTGTCGTAAATACGCTGACTGGGATTTGTTGTCGTCGAAAAGAGTTAGAAAAGGTCCATCATCATCTCTCTCACTTTGTTACCCTTCTTCATTTCTACGCGGTAGCTAAACACTAAACACTTGATACCTCGATATACGATAAATGGGATTCCTTTTCGCTTTCATTGTCTAAATGCCCTAAGGGCCTTAGGATCTGCTTAAGACTAGGACTGAATTGCAACTTCGAACTTGAAGAACAGGTGTCGGGGCACATGACTGTCCCCGTCTGAAGGGCCGGGGTTCGGGGAAACCAATTAAAAAGACCGTGCGATCTACGTCTTCTTCGAGAAAGCTTGTTTTGATTTTTAGACATTAAAAAAGTGTACAGGCTGCTCAAAGGTCCCCTGAACCTCTGCACCCGAATCCACAGTGTAGTGTAGCTTCGTAACCTTCGACGATTCTGGGGCCAGAACTTCCTGGTGGCGTGGGAGGCGGACTACCAAGCACCCAGCACGTAGCTGTTCTTCCATCTTTACCTCGTCTTGCGTTCTCCGACTCTATATCAGCACGCCAAGGTAGCTCTAGTGTCTTTAAAGCTACCATGGTAAACGGATAAAACGCGATTTACCCCGCATTGCTTGACGGGCGCCGGTATTTCGTGGAGAATCATGAACCACCCACCTGAGGCTACCGGAACAACATCGCGGAGTATCCTCCGTCGAGATACTCTCTCATGGCTCTCTGTACAGACTCTAGGGTGAGTGTTGCATCCTGCTGACATTTCTCTGCCATCATTCCTTCTAGTATTCTTAAATTGCCTTTAACAGCTCCGCCGAATTTTGTGGCATCCTCCGGGTCGAAGAAGCAACATTATTTGCCTCCTCTCGGATTTATCGAGGTTTTGTTCGAACCTGAGACGTCACTGGCAACCTAAACTCTAGATCATCGGCTAAATTCTCCAACCCTGCGCCTTCTTTCGAAGGACTCGTGGAAAGGTTGTGTTGAAACAGGAAAACATCGGAATAATGGCTTCGTCTTTTTTCCATCGCTTAGTCTCCGAATGTACCACTTCCATTGGCATGGAACTCATCCCATCGTCCATGTGAGTGGTATGAACTCCTCCCAAGACCAAAGGAAGGTCCATTATGAACCGTCAGCGGCCCGCTCTCCACTCGGAACACACTAAATTCATGGAGTATAAAAAGCAGCTTGATGGTAGATTGAAGTTCGTCGAGGAACTTGGTCAACTCTAATGGCTTTGCTTAAACCCTCATTCGTCGCGCTTGTTCTCGCCGTTGGCGCCCTTGCTCAGGGTGGGCAAGGCCCGTACGCTCAGTGTAGGTGACCCTTCTTTCAGTTTTGATCTCTCAATTGATGTCTTGTCAAGGCGGTGGTCTCGGGTGGGGTGGTTCTACGACCTGTGTATCCGGCTATACCTGCACCACTCTCAACGACTGGTACTCCCAATGTCTCCCTGGTACCGCAACCTCCACGGTACCAAATACGACCCCTAACCCTACACCGACGACCCCGACTGCCACACCCACTACCCCCACGGTCACTCAACCGACACCAACTCAGACCGGCTCCCCTGCTGATTGCCCCACCCTTCCAGCAACGCTCACCTACGCCGCGAACAACCGACTCCCTGACCCTTTCACTTTCTACAACGGCCAGAAGGTGACCACCAAAGCTCAGTGGGCGTGCCGACAGAAGGAAATCTTCCAGATCCTGCAGAAGACGGAGTTTGGTGAACTTCCACCTAAGCCATCTACCGTTACCGGTTCCCTCAGCGGCAACTCCTTGACCGTTAACGTCAGCCACAATGGTCAGAGCATCTCCTTCTCTGCCTCTGTCAGCTTGCCGGCTGGTAGCGACAAGGTGCCCGCCCTCATCACCGTCGGTGGATCCAGCTTGCCAGGATTATCGGGGGTTGCGACTATCAACTTCAACAATAACGATATTGCTGCCCAAGACAACACCGGAAGTCGTGGACGTGGCAAATTCTACACCCTCTACGGCACGAGCCACAGCGCCTCCGCCATGACCGCCTGGGCATGGGGTGTTGCCCGTATCATCGACGTTCTCGAGACTCTCCCCAACTCGAGGATCGACGTCACCAAGCTCGCCACGACGGGATGCTCCCGAAACGGCAAGGGTGCCATCACCGTTGGTGCCTTCGAGCCCCGTATCGCCTTGACCATTCCTCAGGAATCCGGTGCTGGAGGTGCTGCCTGCTGGCGTATCTCCGACGACATGAAGAGGGGAGGTACCGACGTTCAGACCGCCTCGCAGATTATCACCGAGAACGTCTGGTTCAGCACCCTATTCAACCCCTACGTCAACAAGATCCCCGAATTGCCCTCCGACCACCACTTGTTCGCCGGCCTCATCGCTCCCCGTGCGCTCTTGGTTATTGAACACTCGAGCATCAACTGGCTCGGCCCTCGCTCGACTTGGGGTTGCATGGTCACTGCTCGCAAGATCTGGGAGGCGTTGGGTGTACCCAACAACATGGGTGTATCGTCCGTGGGTGGACATAACCATTGCCAGTTCCCCAGCAGCCAGAACACTGAGCTTAATGCCTTCGTCGACAAGTTCCTCAAGGGTAACTCTGGCGCCAATACCAACGTTGTTAGGAACGACCAGAGCAACTTCGGGTACACCGAGTCGACCTATGTCGACTGGACCGTCCCCACGTTGACGTAAAATCTTGCGAAGCTTTTTGGTGCTTAGCCCGTGTATTCTATTCTATTGTTGGTTTTTTTCGTTGCTATTATGTAGGTAGTGCGACCTATTTTCAATATATCCTCGCATTTGGCTCTCTTACTCTCCGTTCATTCTCTGCAAGTTTCTGGTATCGGTCGACACGGACCATTGTATTGTCGAGACGCAGATCATCGGTTAAATCGAAGTCTTGTTGGGAACTTGTTGAACAGACGGGCCGCAACTCGGAGCTGGAGAGACGATGCTTCATATTCTCCGCAGCACCACGTCGACCTAGTCGACTACACGGTCCGCCACATCTCAGTTCAGGTTGAGGTTGTGAAAAAGAAGACGTGCGAGCTTTGATTGCAGGGATGCCAATGTATTGTACAGTACAAAATGGGAAATGAGTCATTCAACGAAGACAACGTTCAACTAACTAAACAGGAATTTCACCCTGTGGGGTCAAACGTACAGCATGGCGCCTGAAAGTCGGGCTGAAATCGGGTGTCGCAGAGTGTACAGTTACTCGGTTATCCTGGAGGAACAATCCCATCGTCAGCAAGCTTGCCAAGGGCCGGAAATACGAATGAAGCACGAGCACTAACCCAAACAACGACAGTCCCCGGCTGGTACGTAGCACGAATATGGAAATCAGCACCCTTGGCGATGTGGTCGAAGAGGAACTTGAGCAAAAAGTCGGATTCTTCTTGTTTGAAGCCGACGATACGGCGGGTGAAACCTTGGTTGATGTATAGTGCCTTTTCCTTTGTTACTGGGTGCGTACGGACGACTGGGTGCTAAGAACACATGGAAAATATCGATCAGTCTGCTCGCTCATCAAACCAGGAACTAAAACTAACCTCGAATTCGACAGGCTGCCTCCTCACAGGTCCACCAAGCCTCTGCGACAACTCAACCTGCGCCACACCCGAATGGATCGCCTTCAAACCTTCCAGACGTTTCTGGAATTCAGGCGAGAGCCGATTGTAAGCTTCCACCTGCGACGCAAAGAGGGTATCACCACCCGTCTCTGGTTGGTCAAGGATGAAGAAGAAGGTGGTTCCGGCGGGTTGACGTTCGTATGAGACGTCGGAGTGCCAGCTGGTATAGTTGTTACGGTCGTTGCCGAGGTAGTCTTTGAAGAAGTCGTGTTGGGCGTCCCGGTAGACGACGTGGAATTCTGGGTAACCTTTGACGTTGCCTGAGGTGGGGTGGCGTTGGATATGGCCAAAATGTCTGTAAAAAATGAAAGGTTCAGCTGAGTAAGAGGCTATTTGCGGGTAGTCAGTAGGGGCACTGTGTACCTGGCGAGGGCGATTTGACGGTCGGGTCCAATATCCTTGAAGTCTTGATCACGGAAGAGAAGAACCTTCCTCTCAGCAGCGAAGAGAGCGAGCTCGTCGAGACCCTCCTTGGAGAGCTGAGAGAGCTGGACGCCGCGAACCTCGGTACCAAGATATGGGCTGAGGTGGTGAAGCTTCACGTCGGGAGTGAGAAGGTTGGGTTTGGCGGGATTGGCGCGCAGGCCGACATCGGAAAACTCTGGGTACCCAATGAGATTGTGTTGAGAGACGTAGATCAATTGTGAACTGACCAAGGACCTCTGTAGGAGGGAACTTCTCGGTCAAGTCGAAGTATGGGACGTAGAATGGGTACGAGGGGCCCTAATCAGCAGGGATCAGTTATCAGGTCTACCAGCAGTCTCATTTGGCTCACCTTGTCCTCCACCGTGTTAACAGGGAGACCTTGTTTGGTAGCGACATTCTCGACCTTTCGGGAGGAGTCGTTGGATTGAATTTCGGCGACGGAGGGAGCCATTATAGATGGAAATGCACAGGCGATAGCAAGGTACGATGCCAGCCCAGCCGAATCATCGCTGACATTTATATACTACCACTCAGATAGAAGAAGATGGTGAAATTCTGGCACCAGAATTGACTCGTTCTCGGTGGGCTTGCCGTCGGAGTGGTCACCGGTCCATGAGGCAGGGCCTACACGCCATAAGCACTCTTAAGAAGCCTAATGGGCACGATAGGGCTATCAGATGATGACAGGAGGAGGATCACTGGAGACATACTGGACTAATTGGTGATATGGTGCCTTTGTGTGGGGGGATTGCGCGAATGCCTGTTTGGGCGCGCAATCCGGTTACACTTCCGTCGGAGTACAGCCGGCGAATTGTGCGCTGCTGTGGCCCTCCAGGAACTTTGTCTTCCAGGGCGTTGACGCTGAATTTACAAATGATTTTGAAAAAGAGTTATACAGTGGCGATGGTGGTTCGAGAGAGAGTACAAAAGGCGCAAGCACAGCGCTTGGCTTGCTGTTGATGGCAAACAGATGCCGCAGGCAATCAGAGGCAAATGATCGAGGCACCTGGATTCAAGAGCAGTGGAACGTTCTCAATAAACGCACTTCGAAAGCCTGTAGTTTTTGCAAAGCCTTGCGCAATCAATTCCCAAGTTCTGAATCGATGCTCCAAGTTCAAAATTGATACACTGAATTCGAATTTGGTGCACAACTATAATACAACTTTTGCTAACGACCGTTGAGAGCTAGGTCACATTCATCGAAGTACGAAATGGAGCAGGAATCAAGCAGAAGGCTCAGAAGCGTAAGGAATAGGAACCTCAGCCTGAGGGGTAAGTCGAATAGCGTGCCTTCGGTGCTCAGCCTTGTAGTCAGGGTTGACCGAGTGGACTACAAGTCGGTTATCCTAATCCAACCATCTGTAAGTCCAAAATCACTTCTCGAAGAAAAGATAGATAAACGCACCCAGACAACAACAGTACCCGGTTCATATCGAGCACGAATCTGGAAATCCGCGCCCTTGGCAATATGGTCCAGCAAGAACTTTAGCAAAAAGTCCGATTCCTCCTGCTTGAACCCAACGATCTTGCGAGTGAACCCTTCGTTGACGAAGAGCGCCTTTTCACCGGTCACAGGGTGCACACGAACGATAGGGTGTTCAGTCTCCACCGGTTCACGACGTACGACCGATCCCCTATTCTTCGCATAATCAGCTTGGTACACCGCCGAATGCAGCGCCTTCAAGCCTTCCAAACGTTTTTGGAATTCGGGCGAGAGGCGGTTGTAGGCCTCGACTTGCGATGCGAAGAGGGTGTCGCCGCCGACTTGGGGAGGCTGATCGAGGATGAAGAAGAAGGTCGTGGAAGGAGGCTGTTTTTCGTAGGTCACGTCAGAGTGCCAGCCGAGTCGGGTGAGGCGGTTGGCACCGCGGTAGTCGCTGAACCGGTCGTGCTGCGCGTCGCGGTAGACGATGTGGAACTCTGGGTAGCCTTTGACGTTGCCAGAGGTGGGGTGACGGTGGATAGGGCCAAAGTGCCTAATAAAACAAATGCAGTCAGAATTTATGGTGGAGCGGAGAAAGCGACTAGTACGCACTTGGCGATCTCGATTTGACGGTCGAATCCAAGGTCCTTGAAGTCTTGGTCACGGAAGATTAAGACCTTACGCTCGGCAGTATAGAGAGCGAGCTCGTCCAAACCCTCCTTGGAGAGCTGAGAGAGTTGAACGCCGCGAATCTCAGTTCCGAGGTATGGGCTGATATGGCTGACTTTGGCGTTCTCGTTGAGGAGGTTGGGCTTGGCTGGGTTAGCCCTGAGGCCAGCATCGGTGTGCTCTATATTGAGGTGTCAGAAAACGTAAGTTGAGAACGACGTGGAAATGAACGAACCAAAGAGCTCAATAGGAGGCCACTTCTCCTCGGGGTCGAACGTGGGCAGATATTGGGGATAAGATGGGCCCTAGAAGACGTTAGACGACATGGTAAGATGCGAACAACAAAGGCTTGACTTACAGGATCGGCTTTCTGCTCAGCTTGAGCAGTTTCGTTGGCCAACTTGAGCTGGGCGATACCGTCAGTGACGGCTTCAGTAGACTTGATATCAGCGACAGAGGGAGCCATTGCAGAGAGTGTAATGCGTGGGTTGCAAGTTCGATGAACTCTCAAGCTCTCCTAGCCACATATTTATACTGCGCTTCCCATTCCGTTAGTAGAAGAGAAGTGATTGTCGCCAAATATCATGCAATAGCACAGGCAAAGTGCGCAATTGAAGTGAGCCGTGAGCAGGACCGGCGATGGAACGCTGCAATTGCGCCAACTTTGGGTCTCGTTTGTTAGGGGTGACGCCCGGAAAGTTAACCGATTGAGAAGGCTGTCGGAATAGAGTTGTTCTGGAGAGATGGCGAGACCTTGACCTTCGATTCCCGAGCGCGGCAAAGCCCCCCTGGGAGACGGTTCCTCACCCGGGTGGCAGTGTAGGTACCCCGCAGCAAAGGAATGAAATTGTGAACTCGAGGATAGACTTCAGAGGAATTTCATTCCTCTTCAATCCTCTATCAATCCTAGAGGCTGAAGTTCAACAGTTAGGCCAAGTTTCATCACGGATATTAAATATAACAACCTTCGACCACAATCTTGGGTTTTCCAGTGGGGAGAGAGAGATTCAAAACGGTATAATTGGGAATAAAACATGACACAGTTCGCATGAGCCGCCGCTGCCTTGGCCTCGATAACTGAGATGATATGGTCGTCCTCGCCAGTGGCCAAAGTTCAAACAGCGAAGCACTACCACCGGGCATGTTTGTCGTTGCTTCGCCCAGGGGCTGAAAGCTTCGTGGTCACGAGGAGACGCGTTGCTTGTCTTTCTTTGGCTTTTCCCTCATTTAGCACAGGTGAGGGAGCGCGTCTTCGAGAAGATCTAGAGACTCTTCTTTCTTTCAGACCTCCATCATCAAGCTCAGTGACGAAGCTGTGGCTTTTTACGTATGTATTACCACAGTGGTACCGCTTTATCAAGAAGGCGCAGCAGCAGCGATCTTAAAGCTTCCATCCACCATGGTCTGGCCGCTCAATGCTCATTTGCCGTCCTAGAATTTGGCAGATAGGATGTCGAGATTTCTGCAAATCGTGATGCACCCTAATCTTGCCTTTCGTAGAACGGAGAGGTAAAGGCTGGTAATGGGTGCAGTCTGAGTATCCTTTTGACAGGTCTAGATTCGGCCCATTATGATCAAAGCTTGGCTCGCTTCGAGCCAATGGTTTCTCATCATTTCTTCTGTGGAACGGGTACTCGAGGAGAAGGTACTGTCCAATACTGTCACTGACCCCTTGCCAGTGATGCTTGGAACGAGATCTTATCTACCAAGCAATCTGAATCTTATCTTCTTCCTTTTCCAGTTTGATGGATCGGCACCGCCACTAGACGGGGAAGGTGACACAGTGCAGCTTGTCAACACAAAGCTTGCGTCGCACAACAGATGGGGCTTTGCAGGTATCCACCAGCAGACGACTTCGTTAGCGCCAGCCCTAGTTTACCCTCGACTCTGGCTCCATTACCCTCCTCACGACCGGCCACGACAACATGATGAAGAACATGACCTGGAAAGAGGCTCTGCTGCCTCAACCGCCCAGTTTCGGAAAGAAGAGGAACTACGAGATCAAGGATGTACTTGGGGAAGGCGCATTTGGAAAAGTCGTGGTATGTTTTCCTAGTCACAAATTCTATCTTTGTTGTTGATCAACTTGTCGTATCAAGCGCGCGACATGGCATGTCCCAGTTGACCAAGTTGCTGTTGCCGAACGTGGCGCTGCAGCGGCCATAGATAGCTCTCCAGGCTCTCCAAGTTCACCAGGCCCTACGCTGCTCCCCTTGCCTACGACGCCCACCAGTTCCAAGATATCCTCGAAGGGCTCAAGGCCGTCTTCTCCTCTCCCTGCGAAACAGAGTGAGGAATCGGGCATCGTGAAGGATGTAGCCCTGAAGATCATTCCCAAGAAGAAGGTCAAGGGGAATGAGGCGAGTGTCTGGGGCGAGATGGAGGTCCTGAAGGGCTTGGACCATCCAAACATCGTGAGTGATCTTATTAGTTTCACTTGAACTGCCCTGACATCCACGAATCGTAGGTCAAATTCTACGAATGGTTCGAATCGCGGACGAAATACTATCTCTCGTTCGAGTTGGCGACCGGCGGCGAACTCTTCCAGCGCATTCTGCAACAAGGCAAATTCACCGAGAAGCACGCCGTCGCCGTTGTTCGCTCCGTCCTCGAAGGTGTTCATTATCTCCACCAGCACGACATCGTGCACCGAGACCTCAAACCCGAGAACATACTCTACAGGAAGAAGGAGACTGACAGTGATATTGTTATCGCTGATTTCGGAATGTAGGTCCACTGCAGGCGTCGCTCTTTTGTCCTTCAACTTACCTTTTGTTACTCTAGTGCGAAGCATCTCCATTCTAGTGAAGAGCAGCTGCATTCCGTAGCCGGAAGTTTGGCCTACGTCGCACCAGAAGTTCTCTTGAAGGACGGCCACGGCAAACCTGTCGATATCTGGGCAACTGGCGTCATCACCTACGTCCTACTATGTGGATACTGGCCCTTCCGGTCGCAAGACGTCAAGACGCTCACTAAAGAGACAACTGAAGCCAAATTAGAGTTCCACGAGCGATATTGGAAGAACGTCTCCGAACAGGGTATGTGCCCACTCCACCTCACCCTCCCCGCTGCTTACGTGTCACTGACGTATATTGTGTGTATGTGTAGGCAAGAATTTCATTCGTTCCTTGCTTGTTGCCAACCCGCAAGAACGGCCGACGGCACAGGAAGCTCTACGGGACCCATGGCTCACCACACACAGCGCATCGGAGGCTCACGACCTCTCCGCCGGGCTACGCGAAAACTTTGACCCTCGTGCGCGCTGGAGGTCCGCGATCGCGAGTGCCAGGGCTGTCAGCCGGTTTGGGAGCTTTGGCGCTATCGCAGCCGCCACCCGAGAGAAGGAGCGAGCGGATTTGGAAGGCCGGACGTCGACTGCTACGAGTACCGAGAGTGGCGGGTGGAAATCGGGGAGCACTAGAGACGATGCTGCTGCCGATGAGGATGTTAGTGATAATGAGGGGTGGAGGAAACCTGTTTCGTCCTCGTCGCTCCCGCATTCACGCAAGGAGTCGTTGCTTGGAGATACGTTGAGGAAAGATTCGGGTGGGAGTCCGACTTCGTTACCGAAGCAGAGGGGCGTGGGCGAGGACGTCCATGTCAAAGTGTTCTCACCGGATGACCATGGCGTTGACGACGACGATGACTTCCCACTCCCATCTTCGCGCTCAAACTCGAGGTTGATGTCGTTGGACGCTGTACCCGATTCGGGCGCTGCCTCTTCAACACCACCACCACCCCCGATTGCATCGACGTCCTCGGCGCTTGGGGATGTAGTGTACTACCAGGAACCCGACTCCGACACTGCTGCCAGTGCTTCTTCCACTGGTGCCGCTGTTGAACCCAAGGGTCCTGTGGATTTTAGGCAGTCGGTGGATATGAGGATCCCGGGGTCGTTTGATTGGTCGGATGATCGGCGGGATGAGGTGCAGCAGCCAGCTGAGGCGGGGTCGGGGGAGCAGGCGGCCCCGGCGGCTACTAGCTGGACTGATTTGTTCAAGAAGTTGGCTTTAAATTCCTAGAGCATGGCGCTTATAAGTGTGTAAGTAGATCTAGACGATTTATCTGCGTAGTTTCCTATCTAGCAAGTTTTCTCTTGGTTTATTAGTTCGTTTTGTGTTGGATGTATTGCCTTAAATTACCTTAGTGGCCTACTTCTTATTTACGACTGGTTGTATGAGATAGGTTGACCGAAAGAAATTGTTGCGTCTTCAGTGAATCGAATTCAGGACCCGATATCGATTGGACATAGTGGCCTATCATTCTACAGAAAACGAGGGACATATCCGTACAAAGTTCGTAAAGTAATCAGAGACCAAAATGAACATAAGGAATCCAAGCCAGTAAATCTGCCTCAGAAACGCCAATCTTGTCTCGCAACTTCTTTACAGCATAATCGAGCGCGTACGCAGCACGAGCCCCGTCAATTGTCTTCCTTCCATCTCCTTCGACGGAGGATAGTAAAAGATTCTTGTAAAAGTCCTCTGCGAATTCTGGCGCATAGCGATCCTGGATAGACCACATCGTCGCCACAACGCCCCTGTAGCCCGCTGCGAGCATCGCACCTGCAAGATGTACAGCTTCCTCGCTCAGCTTTGGGTCCCCTGTGCTCGTCTGGCAAGCGGACAAGAAAGCCAAGTCCGCCGACCTCAAGTTTGACTTGATGATCGTGGACAGTTCTAGCTTGCCGTCGTCAAGCACGAAAGCACTGCGTAAAGGGTCTTCCGCATTTTGGATTCCATGACAGGCAAAGTGGACGCAGCTGTACCTCTCGGTTCCTTCGAGCACGGCCTTGGCCGTCGCCTCCTTCTCTTGTACCCGCGAAACTCGGATATCTGAGTCCTTGAGCAGCTCGTCAATGTAGGTGACCTCCTTCAGCGTTCCTGGGATGCGAGATAGCCCGGTGCCTGGCACACAGACCATCATGAGCCCTGATTTATCCGCGGGGATGGTGTTAGGGTTGCGCAGACGCTCAGCCAGGACGGCGACGGTAGGAATATAGGATGAGACGGCATAATCAGATAGGTTTTCAGCTTCAGGACCACGATATATGCCCGCTGCGTGCAAGGGCAAGAACGACAAAGGGCCTGTAGAGCACCACCAAATCCTAGGCCGTTCTGAACCTTCTTCAGATTTCTGCGATGATGTTTTAGTGATGGCAGTAAGGAAATAATGACAGGTCAGTGTACTCACCGATATCCCCAGTTCCACAAGTATTGGCTTGACGATGTTGAGCCACAGCTGGCGCAAGGCCTTTTCAATAGGTGAAGCGATGCCGGGGCGACCCTTGCGTTTTCTAGTGGCAGGTTGGATTACTCGGTTATCGGGCGACTCGGTGTCGAAACCATCATCATCTCCGCGCATACGGAGACCCCAGCTATCGAGAGAGGCTTTCATAAGGCCACACAGCGTCTCTATCTGGTCGCGAGAGCAATCCGGAAGGGGGATGTGGAGTGGCGCGTCGGCACCTGCCATTAGAGCGAGGGCGTTGCACTGATCCTTGTGGACGTTGATGACGACCACAGGCCCAGAATCAGGGAGGTGTTCGAACCAGGCAGCGCATGGTCGCGACAACAGGAAATTGTCGAATCCGGGGACGGTTGTGCGGATCGTCTTGAGTAGATCTTCGTGCTCTCTCGCAGCTTTGACGTGATCAGCGGTTTGTTCGTTCAAGAATCTTCGCTCATCGAGGGACATGTTGAGACGTTCCGTTGATGATATCATCCCTTTGAGACCAGCAGATTCCAGTCTTCTTGATACCCCTTCGTATGCCTCCGCCAATTGAGGATTGTAGCTGCGCAAGGCCTCCAGCGGGGTACGGAGGCCGTGCAGCTGAGACCAGACGAGACCCCGTCCTTGCTCAAGCCATTCCAGCGCCTTATCACATCGACCAAGCAAGATCGCTACCGTTGCGGCGGTCAAAATGAGGGGAGAGCGTTTCGAAAGGAAGTCGTAGCGACGTTTTACGGTGTAGTCTATCCCAGCCACAACAGTGATGAGGTTGACAACCGTGGCGAAGGCCTCCAGTAACGAATCGGTTGTCGCAGTGGGCCGGTATCGATGCAGCTCGAGTTTCGCCCACATCGCTGCATCACGAAGCCGGAAAATTGGTGGTTGAGCTGTTGTCAACGATGCCGATGAAAAGAGGCTGATCGCACGGTTTAGATGGGAGTCCCGCGAGGTAGAGGAGGAAAGGCAGAGTACGGCGTAGACCTTTCCGAGGGCCGAAGTGTATTGCGCTCGGTTATCTTCATTGGTCGCGAGCTGGAGGGCCTTCTCCCCATAAAGAATCGCTTCTTCGAGGTCCGATTCCTCGCGTGTAACGGTCCATTGCAAGCGGTGTGCCTGTCCGATTGTTGCGAAGAGAGTGGGATATACAAGCCGGTCAGGAGCGCAAAGCTCCAAAGCTTTTCGGAAAGAGATGATGGCTTCCTTGATATCCTGGAGCTGATTTGATTCTTGGAATTGTGCTTCGTATATTTTGCCCAAATTGAAGTAGCTATTGACGAGCCTTGCGTCGGAGGGTTGTAGCATACCAATTGCCCTAGACTGTAAGGCAATCGCTTGCTGTCGAAGCTTTGATTTGTCGGTGTCTACAAAAGGCGAAAGCTGTGAAATGGTACTCGATAACCCTTCTAGCGCATCAAAATGTGCATGCGGGTGAGTTGAAACGGAATTCAGCGCGAGCTCGGCCGTCTTGTAAGCCTCGACGAGCCAAAAGGGCTCTGTGGTCACATAAAACAGGTGTTGGAACAGGTGACAGAGGCTCTTCGCAGCCTCTGGAACCATGTCCTTTATCTTCAGTTGCTTCTGCAGAACCGATATGGCTGCAAACAGGTCGTCCCGATTTTCGAAGCGCCGGTAGCGGAGGCCCAGGGCAGAAGACAGCAAAGCCAGCATCCACGTACGGGGTTCGCCCGAGAGCGCAGCTAGCCCTTTCTGGAGATTGTCTATACCTTGATTAAGGTGTTCCAATTGCTGAGTCCTGTGCCAGACCATGATGAATGCCTTCCCAACCCTACACAAAACAAATGGGGACGATGGCTCGAGAGGAGGGGTAGAAGCCGTAGAGGCTAGCTCCTTGAGTGCCGTGGTGAGAATGGTATCTTCGGAGGGACCTTGACTCTCTGCAATCTGAGAAGCGATGACTCTGTCCAGAATATTTGAATTTTCGGTCGAATCGAGGAGCTCAGCGTCCAACTTGCTGGCCATCAGAATGATCGTTGCGGTCAGGTTGGCCTTGAGCTCGACACCGAGCAGAGAAAAAAGTCGAAAGAAAGATTGGAGATCCCCGACCGTCCTGGCACGCTCGCTTTTCGGGGCTTCCACTGCAGCTTTCTTTGATGGGACAATCTTGAAGTGAGATGAGAGCCCGTGGTGAAACACGTCAGCCTTGACGACCCGGGGCCACACGGTGAACGACAGAGACACTCGTATAGAGTCACCCAAGTCATCGGCGTCTATGCCCCTTCTCAGCGTGACCGGATCTGACGACCGACATTAGCATGTGGCCAATACGAGCCGAGCTTCTTACTGTTGACGTCGGAGGACCTCGCGTCCATAATCTCCTTTCCAGTGAACGAAACGAATCCTACATCGCCATCGCTCTCGCTCGATAAGGCAAACATTAGATCGGGCACCTCGGTTGGCCTATAAGAGTCACAGTTAGTACGTGAGATGGTGCTCTACGGGGACGACTTGCAGCGAAATCAATGATGCAGCGACCCATCTTGACTTTGACTCCTTGACCATAGCGACCCGGCGGCATCCACCATCTTCAGGGACGCCAAAGATCGCCAAGGCAAGGCTCGATCGCTCAAGTTCGGCGTCTGAGGGGGACTCTACGTCAAGGGACACACCTAGGCATGGAGTCAGTCAATAAGTGAAAGAATAGACGGTCATCATCCGATATGCACCATCGAGACAATATTCCCTGTAAAAGTCTCGTGAGTCCTCTCGCTCTAGTCGATTAGTTAAGACTGACTTACAATTCGATGTTGGTGGCCTCGAGCTCTTGGGCTTTTTGGCCTTCAGAAACACAAGCTTTCGGGGCAGCCCCAATGATGGCCAAGGAGCCTTGTACTTCGGGATGGATCTTCGAGGGTGGCGGGGCTATGGAAAGGATTTGAAGAAAAGCCTCGAGTGACAATGTTTCGACGGGCATTGGCTGGACAGGAAGTGAAGCAGGTTCTGACATTGTGCCTTTGGAAAGTAATAGGAGAGGAAAGGGTGGGGGGAGGTTTTATAGGCGTTGTAAGCGTGCCCAACACGTGTTGAAATAATGCTCTAAACCTGCTGCTATCAATGGCTGTGTAGTGGATAGAGAAAAGGGGACCCTATTACACGCCAAGCTGGTATTCGTCTACCCAAATCAAGTACGACGAAGTATCAAGCGAGAGCTGTAAATGGGCATTTCAGCCACGCTGTGGGGAAACCACAGGATGAGTGATATCATTCCCAGTGCGTCCGCTTGAGAGCGAAGGAAGTGAGGTCTGACCGCCGTTAGAGGTCTGGAGGTCCAGACGCGTGAGCCAGGGATCATCAAACCGAGTCCGAGCCTGTGCTGCACCAGAACTCGGGATATACGTCCTGAAAGTTGGCTGCTGACGGACTGCAACCCTCCAGATAGAAATCCTAGGATCGCAGTCATCAAGGTACCCTGGCCAATGATGTCCTCGATCCAGATGAAGCCCCACTGGGAAAGGGCCAGAGTAAGAGTCTGAGCATCGTCGCCTATGCTTGAAAACAGGTATAGATAGGTGGTCTTTAGCCATAGCCCCGTGATACTAAAGTAGTATCATGAAAAATGGATTTTGAGCTCGCTAGACGGATCTGAACAAATGCAGCAGAGTGAGCCCAGCTCATGAGTGGACGTAAAATTCAACATACAATCCCTCTCCATGATTGGACTCCATCTTTGTTGTCGACATGTACCGCTGAAGCAGTCTAGAGGTTCTTCGCCTGTCATTTCGCCTTCTTGTGTGAAAGGGCGTACCTTCGAATAGAGTACGTTTTCAGGTGGGTCCGACTTAGCGGGAGCACAAGTCAGATACTGATGACGTTCTCGACGATTAGCTTCCAGAAATTGGTTGGACTAGCGAAAGGAAAAGGAAACCCAAAGGAAACCTTGGGCTTGAGGCGATGTAGGCCGTGTGAGTTCTGACTCAGCAATTTGATGGCCGATAATGCGGCCACGGCAATTCCTTGATACACGCCAAACGCCGTCAATACCAGTCCTTCTTCTACTGTCTACCATCAAGGCTCTCGACACGAGCCCGTCGAGTGCCTCTACGGAACCAGACTATGAGCGTGTACCAGTGAAGGAAACAGCAAAACAAATCACTCCTTCACTCAATCTGTCAACACTCCAAAAAATTAATTCTTAACCTAATGACCTCTCGATCGACGAGCGTAGCTGCAAACAAAATGCTAAATTCATTCTCTGCATCTCTTTTAGGTTAATCTACCTCGTAATATGCATCGCATTGGCCACGCGATAGCTTTACGCAGCAGACGAGTCCAAAGTTATGGACGTCGACTCGAGTCGGGTGAGCGTCGGGTGGGCGTACCCAGTGCGCCGCGTTCGCAGGGTCCTACTGCAGCTCCTCCTCCTGCTTGGCTTTGACTCCGGACAGCCTCTAACTTGCTCTTGGGACTCCGGTTCCGCAGCTGGAATCGCTCCGAGCCCGAGTCGAGTCGCTGACTGGGCTGAAATGTCTACGATCCCTCGACGAAGCTGGGAGCTCAGACAGACAGGCAGGCGCTGACGAGCTCTACAAACAAACGTCATACTTGGACCTGGCTTACATTCCATTCCGGGGGGAGTGGTGAGCTTTGTTTGAGACCTTTTTGGAGGGTATATAAAGTGGGTGGTGCCACTTGTCTCTGTTTGCTCCTTCTCCTTCGTGCTTTCTTCGACCTGCAACCAACTCTTCTTGATTATTCGTTCTCTCCTCAACTTTACTTTTTCCTCCACACCTTTTAGATCGGGTATTCTCCCCGATACGTGCCAAAAATGCGTATTCACAACCCCCAAAAATTACTCCCCGTCCTCATCTCCCTCCTCCCCCTCATCCTCGCCCAATCAAGCAGCAACGGGGGTGACACCTCACCCTCGTCCGACTTCCTCCAAGACTACCTCACCTACCTCAACCAATCAGGCTACACAAGCCTCTCCAACGCGCTCGTCCAAGCTAACCAGACGTCATCGGGTCAGGCGTGGTTGGCAAAGGTCGAGCAGCAGGTCCAGAACGAGGGAGGGAGTGTGGGGAGGCCGTGGACGGTTTTCGTACCTACCAACCAAGCTTGTAAGGATCTTCCCTCTTGGATCAAGTACGTACGGAGCTGACGGATGGTATCTTGGATGTATAGTCCAATCGGTCCCAGATAGCGTCACTCAAAACACGACGTTACTCTCCGAGATTTTGTCGTACCATTTCGTATACGGTAACCTTCAAAACTTCACTTCGACCGGTAACGCTGGTGGTGGTAATGGAGGCTCGACGTCCAGCCAAACATACTCATCCACCACCTCCCCCTCCTCTGAATCCTCGATCGGTATCTTCCCCTCACCTACGTCTTCAGGTGCAGGTCAACCCTCGTTACCCGGTGCGGGCGGTACAGACGGTGGACCAGGCGGTCCAGCTCAAACAGGCACCCAAACTTCCCCTAATTCCACTCCCTCTGCGTTCGCTTCTGGATGGAACAACGGGCCCAACAATTCTAGCTCTAATAATGGATTGCAGTTGTTATCGGGCGTTTGGCCGAACACGACGGTCGGAAGGACGCTCTTGAACGATTCGAGTATCGTACAGCTCGAGGGGAATCGGAGTCAGGTTCTGGTGTGGACGAGGAGTGGGGTGGATGGGAACGTCACTGTGATGAATCAGCCGTACATTCAAGTTCCCTCTATCGCCCGCTTTCACTTGTTAATTTACTAACCAATCGTTTGTTTCATGTGCGCTTGCATTTGGATTTTGTAGGAATAACGTGACGGTCACGAACGGCACGCAATGGCGCAACTTCTTCCTCGTCGAAATCGACGGGATCCTGAGCCCTCCAGGCAACGTGACGACTGCGCTCTTAGCCGTGAACGATACGCCGCTCGTCACTTGGGGCTCTCAGATCCAGGTACCATTGAACAACGGGACCAACGGTAGTGCAATTGAGTTTCTGCAGGAGGCGAGGGGGTTTACGTTGTTCGCTCCGGCTTGTGAGGCGTTTACGGAAGAGGTTAACCAGACGATTGGGCAGTTCCAGGGGAATGAGACTGCTTTGGCTGATTTGATTCAGAATCATGTACGTCTCTCTCTCTCTTTTTCGTTCTTTGGATCGTTGTTAATTGAGATGATTGCAGTATATTAATGGTAGTACCGTCTACTCGCCCACCCTCCAACAACTCGGTGTAAACACCACCGCCGGCGACAATTCGACGACGACGTATTACAGTGCCGCTGGGGAGCCTTTCACTGTGTCATACAACTCTTCAGGGCTGTTCGTCAGTAATGGCGATTCGAGCGCGAGAGTCACTCGACCGGATATTTTGGTGGAGAATGGCGTTATCCATTTGATTGATAGACCGCTGTTCGACGTGCAAGCTAATAGCGATGCCGCGTCTTCTGCGTACGTTCTTTCTGCATCCCTTGTCTCAAGTCGCGGAAAGACTTACATCCTCTTTCTCTTGGTTTGTAGGTACGCCTCGGCGACGTCTGCTGCAGCTCAGACGTCTACGGATACGTACGCTATCGGGACGGGTGTCATTACCGCACCGGCACAGACTTCCAACACTGGTGGTGGACAGACTTCGTCCACCCAGCAACCCTCGTCGTCATCCGAGACGGAGAGTGCGGGTACGTCGACGGCGAGTTCCGCTGCTACGCCTTCGAGCTTTAGGATCAGGAGGGGGTTGAGGATTCCTGAGTAGAGCGGGGACCTCATCGAGATAGATTTGATTTGTAGTATTGAATTGTGATGTATATTACTGATGATATGAAACAACGCATGTTGAATCGATGCGTTCGATGCGGCTGGTGTTTAGTTCACCAACTAAGACACATGCATTGCTTGGTGTGCCCACTGTATGGAAGCTGAGATCTTACTAGTTGTGCTTGCTGTAGCAGGACAGTTAGCTGCTTTCAGGAATCGGACCCAGTCCGGTTTTATCACGGAATTTAGGAAAGTTGCACACATACACACATATCGCTGGGAATGTCATTCTGCATGAAAATATGAATGGCGAACGAAAGAATGAGAATTGGGAGGAGGAGCCAGTTGAATATTGGCTCCACCAGTCCCGCAAACGATTCAGAATCAGTCGGTGGTGATCCTGGGGTTGGATGCACGACTGCCAGTGTAGACTCTAGATCTCCTGTATCGATATCTCTGGTGGAAGGATCTCGGCGGGTGCTTCCAAGTCGCTTCGAGGATAGACGGAGGTGGAGGAGGGCGAGCGGGAAAGGGATGAAGTGGCAACGGGCTCATTCCGGAGAGTATCATCAACCTTTTGGAAGTCGGCATTCGCACACCCCAACTTGCTGTTCCAACGCTGCAGGTAGTGGGTACAAAGAGTCACGAGGTCTGCCTGTGTATCTTCTCGGGATTGGTGAAGCTTGCCTGAGCGTTCTGGCGAGTAAAGGTAGTCTTCCAACGATTTGTGGTGGAAACGGATATAGGGGTGGTCAGGGTCTCCGACTGAAAGAACGGACTCCGTGTAGGTCTCAAAGAGATATTTCTGTTGAAGTCATCCAGGGTAGATAGTGAGAGAAGCGCTCTTCCAACGACGAATTGACCGAGCTCGACGATGATATGAAGCAGGCGCTGCATGAGTAGAGCGTCGGTATCGGGAGGATCGAGAATGACTTCGTAAAGAGCATCAAGCCCTGCGAACGGTCGTCCAGATGAAGCATTCGACGGGGCGTCCATGACATGCTTGAGCTGCTCGACCGGAAGGCGGCGTGGGTTGTCGAAGTACTTGATGACCGTCGAAGGATAGGCCCATATTCCTGACGACTTGTCCGTCAATCCTTCCTTCAAGCGTGTCTTGGCCCGTAGGGTTCCGCCAAACAGTTCAGACTTCCAGCACTGGCGGTGGTGGCTAGACTTCATCATCCACCCAGCAACCTAGCCAGACCTCGTCGTCATCAAGCGTGTCGGAGAGTGCGGGTACGTCAACGGCGAGTCTGGAGGGTGTTGGAGATAGATTTGATATGTAGAATTGAAATGAATTGATGTATATTACTGACGAATGAACATGTGTATGCAATTTGACGGGAAGCGTATTCGATGCATTGGCGTAGTGAGGGAAAAGGCGAGGATTGGGTACGGGGAACGCGATCTGTCGCTGGGCTAGTAAAGACTGATAGTCGTTCATGGCGCCAATCAAGAAACGGATGCGACATATGCGTTCGTAAATCTACTTGACAATCGAGTTGACACCACGAGCTAGACGGGGGACGGTCAGGACAAAACACTCGTAGCAGACCAAGCTACTCACCTGACAAGTAGTCTTTCACCATACTCGGACTCTAGAGGCAACGAAACGTCAGAGGGGATGGCGGGTAACGGGAGGAAAGAGGGCACTCACGAGTCCCTGGATGATCTCATAGACGCTCTTGTCGTGGTACCGCAGGCCAGTCGCAGGGTCCGTGTACAGTGCCTTCACCGAGAAGCCTAAGTCTCGACAGCATGACTGAGACAACACACGCACCTCGAGCCCTGTGATATCGCAGTAGTGCCGTGGCGGCCAAACAGACGGGGGTGCCTCAATCGACGAGTCTACCGTGCTCAATGAGTCCCGAACCGCGCATTTGCGTTGATAACGTACAATTCGGCTCTTCCTCCTCCTCGTCCCCATCAACGTCCATCATCCCCATCGCAGCTTTCTCAGCTTTAGACTTTCTCAACGCCTCCCGCTTCACCCTGTCCTTCTCGCGTTCTTGGCCTAGGACGGTCTTGAGGTTCTTGGCGCGTCGGTTCACGTTCTTGGTGTAGTAGGGGTTCTTGAATGGCCTGGGGCCGTGGAGGTACGATAGTTGTTCAGCTAGAGACTGTATGTATGTAGTGGTGTTAATATCTAGTTTGAGGGAGTTGAGCCGGGGGGGCTTACGGGTCCTTGAGGCGTCGCTGCACCATCTGAAGGTCCTTTCCTCTTGTTTCCGCCTTTCGGTGGCCTGTACTTCGTTAGCTTAATTCCATAAGGCTATATCCTGGTACTCACATTAGCGATTCCCTCCTGGTGTGTGAAGTGAAAGACTCGACATCCTCAACTAAATCCGTTCGCTGCAGCCCTGGCCAATATGGGATACGCCAACTGTGAGAACAACCTTCCATATCCACCACATCAAATTGATTTCTCGAAATCCTTATCCTCCTCTTCTCCTCCTCCTCCTCCTTCTCCTCTCCCCCCGAAGACCTTCTAAAACCATGGTCAACACCTCAAAAGCCGGCCAAAAACGCAAATTCGAAGAACATGGAAAAAGCGCAGCGTCCAAATCCAAAAAACCGCATTTTGAAAATAACGGTGGTGCATCGACCGAGAAAAAGCGGAGTAGGCCTGTTACTGCTGTTTTGGACGTTGCGAGTAGCCAAAGCGACTCTGAAGACGACGTAGATGATGTAGATGTAGATGAGGTTGAGCAGGAGGGCGAGTGGTCAGACGTCGAGATGGGTGTCGTAGACGAATCTGCCTCCACCGGTCAACTCAAAAATCCAAACGGTCCGTCCACTCCACCTCCACCCCTTCTCCAAAAAAAATCCTAACCTCCCCCTCCAGCCTCCAAAGAATCCCACAAAGCCCAAAAAGCCCTCCACTCCCAGCGCAAAGCCTCCAAACCGCACTCGGACCTCCTCGCCGAAGCCAAACGCACCTGGTCCCTCGCCCGCGCCAAAAACGTTCAGGCGTCGGAGCGCCAAGTGCACGTTAAATCCCTCATGGGTGTTATTAGAGGCAAAGTGAAGGATATCGTGTTTAAACATGATGCGAGTCGGATCGTGCAGACTGTGGTGAAATATGGAGGGCAGAGGGAGAGAGATGAGGTTGCGGTGGAGCTTAAGGGGAGGTTTAGGGAGTTGGCGCAGAATAAGTATTCAAAGGTACGTTAGAAAACTTCACTCATTCTTTGTTATCATTATTGCGAACGAAGGAAGATTAACGATGGTGATAGTTCCTAGTGACAAAACTCATCCGATTCTGCCCAACCCACCGCCCCACCATCCTCCTCGAATTCCAACCCCACATCCTCCGCCTCCTCCTGCACCGCGAAGCCACCTCCGTCCTCGCAGACACCTTTGAGCTCTACGCCAACGCTTACGAGCGCTCTATACTCCTACGCGAATTCTACGGCAAGGAAGCTACGTTGTTCACCCTTACTGTAGGGAGCGCAGAGGAGAGGGAGAAGGCGAAGAAAGGGCTGGGTGGGGTACTTGAGGGTGTGGATGATGAGAGGAGACGGAGGGTTTTGGGAGCGGTGAAGGAGAACCTTGCTATGATGTACGCTTTTTTTTATGTGCTCTTACCAGGTAAAGACCCCACCTGACTGTATTCGTTCGTATTCTCGCAGCTTTAATAACCCGGACAAGGGTGCGATTACGCACGCTATCGTCCATCGTGCGCTCTGGGAGTACCTGAACGCTCTGAGCGGTCTACCCGAAGAAGCCGAACAAGAAAAATTGCGTCGAGAGATGTTCGAATTGTACGTTCTCTCTCCTTCCCTCCTTCCTTCCCTCCTTCCTTCCTTCTCTTTTTTTTCCTTGGGTGCTTTGACTAACCGCACAAACGACACAACAACAGATGCCAAGACGTACTCGCCGAGATGGTGCACACCAAAGACGGGAGTCGAGTCGTACGCGAGTTCCTAGCGTACGGGACCGCCAAAGACCGGAAACAGATCCTTAAAGTGCTTAAACCGCATATTGAGCGGATGTGTTTGGACGATGAGGCTCAGAACGTGTTGTTCACGGCTTTGGACGTTACCGAGTAAGTGTTTAGCTCCCATCCATACCTACCTACCTACCTTTCTCAATACCTCCATCCATCCATCCATCCATCCATCCAAATTAATTAATCAACTAACCAACGAACGACCTCACCCAGCGACACAAAACTCCTCTCCAAATCCCTCATCTCCGAAATCACAACCTCCGCTCCAAAGCTCTGCACTACAATCCAAGGCCGCCGATCGCTCTTATACCTCCTCACCCCTCGCTCCCGGCGACACTTTACCCCCGCCCAAATCGCCTCGCTTGCCCAAACCGACTCCATCCGCGCTAGGACGTCCAAGAAGGACGCGGCGGCGCGGGAGAGCGAGGTACGTGGGTTTGCGAGTGCAGGGTTGGTGGAGTGGGTGAAGAGGGATGGGGAAGCGTTGGTTAGGGATCCGGGGGGGAGTTTGGTTGTGGGGGAGGTTATGCTTTACGCTGATGGGTTCGGCTCGGATAAAATCGACGCTATATCGACTTTGTTGAACACCATTTCCCTACCATACCCCTCGACGACGACGAAGGAAGGGAATACGGACATACACCCGGTAGACCTACCGCATACCTCAAGGCTCTACAAAACGCTCTTACAAGGCGGCCACTTTAACCGATCCACCTCTTCCATCCTCCACGCTCCCAAGGCCAACTGGGACTCTACTGACTTCGCAGTGCGGTTTGTGGATACGGTGGGGGAGGGTGTGAGGCAGTTTTGTACGGAGGGTGAGAGGAATGGGACGTTCGTGGTTGCAGAGTTATGTGAGGCACTTCTTAGGGCCGAGGGACAGGGACAGGGCGAGGGACAGGGTGAGGGTGAGGGACAGGGTGAGGGAAAGGGGGTAGAGAGAGCGAGGAGGAGGATGAGAGAGTGGTTTGGGGAGGGTGTGAGGAAACTTATTGAGAGTGGGGAAGCGAGGGGGAAGATGGTGTTGTTGGAAAAGTTGGGTGCGTTGTGAGGTGTACCTCTGTTGTTGTTGCTACTACTGTTGTGATTGTCGTTGGTATGATTTGCGGAAATTTACCTTTTTGAGTCGAAAAATTTGCTGAACTGAAGCAAACAGACGATCAGGACCCAGAGGGCATCTATGGTTGCAAGGACTTTTGCCAGACGTCGCAGCATGATCGCGAGGTGCCGGGCAATCATGAGTCGGATGGACGTCAGCGACGGCAAGATATCTTCCCCGCGACTCCGGTTCTCGATCCGGGTGTAAGCTGATTGGGTCAATGCGTAATGTGCGAGGAAGCTCGAAAAGAGGAGCAGTAACCAGACGATAGTCGAAAGTGCACCGAACAAGAGATATGCAGCTGAACGGCAGCCTAGGCCTAGAGGGCGATTCATGGTCAGAAATGGACGCAGTAGAATCCTAGGAGACTCACCAGTGGTTGGGGTATAGAATAGAGCCGTAAATGCTGCTCCAACGGAGCACCATTGTAGCATGAACGCCAAAGCGGAGGCCAAGGCAATCCTCGAATAAACGTTGGGACCCCACATGCTTCTGGTATGTCCACGATGAGCGCCACCCTGACAATACTGCGCTATTTGCAAGGTGGTCCCGATTCTATTCGTCCAATGAGGCCTCGGGCCCTGGCCATGAGTTCTATCTCCCGTAACCCAGTCAACGCTATGGTCAACGGATTCATGGCGATGAACTCGCTCCGAAACCACCGCGAATGTCCCCAACACCTTTTCCACCGCCTCCATCCACGGCAAGAACCGAGCGTAATTGTAGATGGGGGCCGTAATCCTCTCATCACGCCTCAACGCCTCCTCATTCTCATCGTCTTCCTCTCCAAAAGCGAGATAGACAGCCCTCTCCTCCGTCCCTTCCTCGGCCAGCACCGGGTTTGTGTTCGTGGCTGTATACGCGACATTATTCGCTCTCTCCAACGCACTCCTCAACCTGATTTCGTCGCATTTGGGTGAAACCAGTAACCAACCGATGACGATTGGGAGGAGCCATAGCCAAAGCAGCCCAACACCCAGGCCATCCGCATTGATATCCAGGGACTGGCCGCCTAAGTCAAAAGTGTCGATGATGGGCTCAGACTCACCCTAAGTCCGTTTGACGCCCAGTTGAGGAATACCAACCAAACGAATTCCATCGGATCAAAGTTGAGGCCACAATAGTACTGTCACAGCAAGAACGACCGGGTTTATCCAAACGTGACATAGGTGTGACATTGTGTTAGATAGATTGTCTGGTCCCGGAT